>JAODAL010008128.1:0-120165 GCA_025379985.1 Phyllomedusa bahiana | reverse complement strand
AAAAAAGGAAAGCAGACGGCAGCAAGCTTTACTTTATATCGAACAATAGAAGTTACATCTAAATAGATCGGTCCTGTGAGTTAATTTTTTTTCATACATACTTCACTATATCGCTGTTTTTTAATTTGTTTTGTTTGTTTTTCTTTTTTTCTCCCTTCTGTTCTGCAGCAATTTATCTTTGGAATATATGTTTCACATGCAGATACGCAATTATTATCTGCATGTTGCTTGACGTTGGCACAACGTTCATACAATGTAAATGTATTAATAAAACTACAGCATTGTGTTGCTAAATTGAAAGGTTATGTAAGGATCTGTATGTATTGAAAAACATAATTTTAAGCATGTTTGTGCTTGCATGTGTATCCATCCTTTGTTGCACACAGTGTACCAAAAATAAAATTATCACGTTCTGTTTTTCAATACTGCTGACGATATTCCAACATATGACAATGATAGTTCTAGAATACAGCGTTCAATCACATTTCCTTTTCTGTTAGGATCATAGCTATGAGGACATGGTCAAGCTGCATATTTTTCTGTGCAAAAAAATCAGAGTGCAATTCACACGCCCAGTTTCGGAATGGATGCCTGGGCACAAAAGTGGAAATGATTCTTGGGGCCCACAAGTGGAGTTGATTATTGAGTCCCACTAGTGGAGTTCATTCTTGGGGTCCACCAGCGGAGTTTATTCTTGGTGCCCACTGGTGGAGTTGTTTCTTTGGGTCCATTATTTAGGAGTTGATTTTTGGGGGCCCCACCAGTGGAATTGATTCATGTGGCCTATCCTACAGTTACTGTACATGACTGCACATCCTTATTCTTTCTGCCTCTTTCTCTGCATTTTCTCCCTAAAAAGCGCTCTACGCCTGCTATTCTCAAATGGCCCACCATGCCCAGGGCTTTCCATGGAATTTCCCTGCTCCCTTGTGGGTCAGTCCAAGCCTGTGCATGTCCCTTCTTCATGTGTTTCTGCTTCAGTTCTACATTTTTTTTTCTTTGAAGTCAATGAGGCAGTAATAATTCTGCAATATGCTGAATTGCATATGGATTCCAAAGCAGAAAAATCTGCACATACCTTAAAATTGCAAAGAACGCAGTCAAAGTGATATTGGAGCTAGCGCCTCCGATTATAAAAATGCAAACAGAAATAAGGGAAGAAAATCTTTCAAAACCGAAAGTGCAGAGGAGGGCGCAAACATCATAAATGACATAAACCGAATGCCCAAACGAGACGGCAGGAGAACAAAAAGATACAGTCAAACCATTGCAGTTCACAAAATTTCATCAATAACACTTACTGAAGATGAAAGAGAAGTATTATCTTTGGGGTTAAATTTTGCAATAAAAAATAACTCCAAGTTGGCATCTACTATTAAAGACATAAACAAATTTGTGCGTGACCTTACTATCAAAAGGCATTTTTGAGAGGAAGAGATGGATACCACATGTAATACACATGAAGAGAGCACCGTGAATTACTATCAAGGATTAAGTTTCCAGGAACAAACCTCTCTTTTGACACTACAAGAACTAAATTCTGATGAGGAATATACTGCACGTCAATCCCAAGTCAATCGGAAGCATTTCAAATAAAAAATCAGGACTTTTATCCAGTACAATCCAGGACCCAAGCTATGGACAAATTTCAATATCTAGTGGAAAGAGATTTGAGAATAATGCATGACAGCCAAATGGGGCGGAATATGTCTAATTTAACTGGCAGACAAAAAATAGCCCTAAAACATCTTAGATCCCTCAAGAATATAGAAATAAGAATGGCTAACAAAGGGGGTATGGTCGTAATCATGGATAAGGCCAAATACTATGCAGCAATGGTGGATCTGCTATCTGATACCACCACAAATAGACAGCTACACAGTAATCCAACAATTAAATATAATGCCCAAATAAAAAAGTTGGTTGAAGAGGGACTCCAAGTGGGTACTTTAAGCCGCAGCAAGAGGAATATATTGTTAATGACCATCCAGTTGTACTAGTAATATATGGAGTCCCAAAGATTCACAAAAATCTAATGGATCCATGAGACCCATCGTCTCCAGAATCAATTCCCTGTCAGAAAATCTGTTAGTGGGTAGATTCCTTACTGCAGCCTTTGGATAAAAAGGTCCCAGGATTTCTCCTGGATACACGAGATGTTCTCATAGCTATCCAAAACATGCATTGGTCGAAGGAATTCAGCTGGGTTACCAGCGACATAGAGGCACTATATACAAGCATCCCCCACAAAGTAGCCATTGCGGCAGTCCAACACCATCTGTCAAAATATAGTAACTACTCATCTGAATTGCAGTTGTACATGATGGATATAGTTGGGTTTTTGATGGCCCATAACTACTTCATGTTTGATCAAAAATATTACTTGCAACTCACAGGAGTATTAATGGGGGCAAAATACTCTCCGTCCTTAGCGAATCTAGTGATGTCGGGGTGGTAAGAAATATACATATTCACCACGGATAATCCATTTTTAGGGCAGCTGGAGTGGAACGGCAGATATATCGACGACCTCCTCATTATTTGGGGTGGCGATGTATCTGCTGTGCCCTCCTTTGTCTCGTACATGAACAATAATCCATTCAATCTCAAATTCACATATGTCCAAGATTCATATTGTGTAAACTTTTTGGATTTACAACTATTGGATGTTCCTGATCAGGTTAATTTAACCAAGATATACAGAAAAAGTAGTGCAGGTAACTCAATTTTACATTTTAATAATTACCACACAAAATCTACAAAAAAATCCATTCCTACGGAGGAATTAATACGCACCAAACGTAACTGTTGCCATCAGGCAGAGTATCAATTAGAATCCGAACAAATATGTGGAAGACTAAGTAGCAGAGGATATCCAAAAAAGTTACTAATTAATACAGTTAATAAAACTCAGCAAGTAAACAGGAAAGATATATTACAAAACAAGCAATAAAGATAAAACAAAAAACAAAATACCTACCTTAGTGTTGGATTGTCACGGACGCCCCTGCGACCACTGTCCCGGGTCGCAGGCGCGCCCATGCTCCTACACCGAGCGGAGCCCTGTCCCGCACGTCGGGTTCGGAGTCCACTCACCTCCTCATCCCCGCCGGCGTTCAAATTACCCCCGGCCCGCCTTCCTGTCAGTCTGTCTCCCGTCTCCCCGGGGCGTGGCTCCGCACCTAAAGGGGCCGCGCCGCGCCGGCAGTTTGGAATTTAAAGGGCAGTGCGCGGTAATTGGTCATTGGCGGGCAACTGCCCCTATTTAGTCCGGCCTCTTCCTGCCGGCCTTCGCCGGGGTCCTTGGTGTATCTTCCGTGGTGATAGCGTTCTAGTGTGTTCCTGTCTTGCCTTACCGTGTACCGACCGTCTGCTTGCGTATACCGACCACGAACCTTGCCGCTTGTCCTGACCTCCTGCTTGTCTACCGTCTACGAACCAGAGCCGCCTGTCCTGACCTCCTGCCTGTCCATGACTACGAGCCTGCCTGCCGATCCTGTACCTCATTACCCTTGGCCGCCACCCCAGGCAAGCCCCCCCCAGTGGTAGTGACCTGGTGGAACTCCGCCGCAGCAAGGGCCCTCCCGCTTTGCGGTGGGCTCTGGTGAATACCGGGACCCACTTAGATTCTACTCCCTGGTGTGGGCTTACACCATCGCCTGCGGTGGTCCAGTGGATCCACCTCTGACCGTTACAGTGATTATACAAAACACTTCAATAAGATCAAAGGTATAGTTTTAAAATACTTACCGGTTCTTTATGAGGACAATGTGCTAGATAGCATACTATCCAGTGGATGTAACATTGTACCATGCCGAGCTAAAACTTTAGGAAATATGCTCACTAATACATATGTATCCAGGGGATAGCGGAATATGGCTTGAACAGTAGTGTTTTACAGATGTGGACTAAGGCAATGCCGTACTTGCACTTTCGCCAGCCCAGGTAAAGACTTTACTAATGCGGCAGCCAACCTAAAGTTTCCTATAAAACAGTTTATTAACTGTAGTACTAATATGTGTATACCAAGCGGGGTGCCTCCCCGTAACCCCCAATTATATCGGTTTCCATTAAAAAGTTTAAAAATTTTGGTTTTTGGAGCACGTCAATGAAATCTCAACCATATCAGACAGAAATAAATTCGGGTTAACTAGGCATTTTTGATTCAGGACTAATTTGGTTTTTACAGTTCACTAAAAAGGAAAGGCAATAGAAAAAATTGTAGATCAAAAAAAGAAGGGGTGGCGTATTTACGAAAGTACGTAATAGAGAGGTTTTTTTGGGGGATTATTGTTTTAAATTCCCAACTTCCCCCCGGGTCTCAATAAAAAACGTGAAATCACAAATGTTACTTTTGCCCTATTAATTTGCCCCATTTAAAAGGGGACATAGGTTATTTTTTAAAATTGTGTTTTTTGATGATAGAGTGTTTTTAATGGATTAAAATGTATGCCTTTTGTAAGATATTTGTTTACCTATGACAGGTTGCTGCCGTGGCCTGTTGTCCCTTCGCACTGCTTCCCCCTTTTCAGTAGTCGCCCGCTGTGGTAGTGGCAAGACCAAAAAATAAGTACGTCTGGTTCCGGGACACGGCCGCAATGAGAGGGGTGGTGGGATTGCAGCCAGGGTACTTTTAGATAACTATTATATGAAATTAAATCAGTTTTGTGTGTTTTTATTTGGCAAATTTAGTTGTTTTTTCAGTGTTGAGTAAGGGGTTTTCCAACCCGGGAAAACACGTAAGAGCGTTTTTGGACTATGTGTCTGAGTCACCACTACCAAATGTACTACCCTGTGCTTTTTTCATGATTTTATCATATTTTTCTCAAAAATTTTGATCATTTTAAAATTTTTACTTTGGGGCATGTGGATTCTTTTCTACCTATTTGTTTACAACCTACTGCTGCAGGCTTCAGCAGTGATCCGTGATGTGTGCACAGAGGATAGAGCTGGCTTCATTATGCCCTACCCGGGAAAGAGGAGTAAACCTGGGTCCACATACCTGAAAGGCCTAAAAGCCCAGTGTTGTAAATTGAACATGGTAGGTAGGATATTCTTTTAAAAATTTTGCAGTAGGGTCCAAAGCTTCAAGTTACCACATACATTTTTATATAGTACTATCCAGAGATTTAGCTCTGGATCTTACAGCATAGTATTTTATATTTTGAATGCACATGCATATATTCTTACACAAAACATGCACAAAAATACACCGGCCTACATATATGATCATTTTACTTTGAAAAAGTTTTAATGGTGAATGTACATAAGAATTAGGTGACACATTGAACAAATTATAGATTTGCAGGTTTCATACAAACAAAAAATATCAGCGTGTCACAAAAAGAGATTGTGCTCAAAATGCCATGACCATGAGTCATACCACCTCTTGAACTTCAGCAATGTAGGTGACTCATTGTGTTATTCCTACTCATTTACTGAACACAGAAATCTGGTTATAGTGTAGAATTTCAAAAAGGTTTGCTAATTTTACAACAAATCGGTACGTGGAATAAGTTTGTATGAACCAATCTGTCTCTCCGTCTGTCAGAAAGGACTATTTTAAGTAAATGGATTTATTCAGACAGCTGAAGGCTAGAGAATGAATATGTAAAAATAGAGCTGTGGCTTTATCTTCTGAGATTTTTAAAGTATAATTTCATAAAAGTGGACTAGAGCATTATTTTATATAGCATTCATTACTGCCCAGGTCAAAAAGAAAATGTTCAATTTATAATGTAGAAGGAAGGCAGCATACTGTAAGATTGAAATGCAGTGGATGGATGTTTCTTGCATTCTCAATGTACAACTAAAACGACCTTTAAGTAAAACAAAATAGTAAATGATACATGATCTTACTTGAGGTAATCATTAAAGGGATTATTCAGGAGTGTAAACTGCATTTATATTGAAAAATAAAGATATCCCACTATCTTCTTTTCTTTTGACTTATTCATCTATCTTTTTGCAGTGAAACTTCCTGCTTGTGGGAGTATCAGCAGTTCTCCAGCATCTCTTTCCTACAACTCCCAGACTGCACTGCAATTTAGGACTTCCCTCCACAGTTATCACTGCTAGAATATATGTGCTGAAATTAGTGTGTTATCCCTCCAGTTCTGTACTTGTTCTCATGATAATGATAATAGGACTCATGAATCACTATGTAAACTGTACAGAGCTGCAGTCATCATTTTCAAGACAGCAGTACCAGGGCCATTCCTAGGCTAAATTGCACTCAGGGCGAGGTGAAGAAATTTCACCCCACCCTCCCGTAACTTAATGCACCACAATGAGACACATTGCATCGCCATAAACAAAAGCCAAAATATGCAAAAAACTTTAACATAATGTGCTATGTATAAAACGACAAAATAATTGTCATACAGTGGCCAAATGACAATGCTACACAAAACAAGAATCCCAGGCTAATAGTACCAATATCCTACTAAGACTACATATCACCAGCACATAGTGACCAAATAATACCACAACACCATGACCATATATCACAACCACAAAGTGACTGAATAATACCACCACACCATTACCATATATCACCACCACAAAGTAACTGAATAATACCACCACACCATGAATACACATCACCACCACATATCACCAGCACATAGTGACCAAATAATACCACCACACCATGACCACATATAACCAGCACATAGTGACCAAATACCACAACACCGTGACTACATATCATCACCACATAGTGACTGAATAATACAAACTGACCATTGCTGAATATAAGTCATTATACTACAACCAATATAACTGGCATACAGTGACCATACAGTGGTGGATACCAGCTGTACACAGGCTCTGCAGACATACAAATGATAACAGTAAAGTTATATCTAGTGACTTACAGGAGATGTCTCTGAAAAGTTGTTCTCTTTCTCTTCTTCTTTTCCATCTGTCCCAGACCACCAAGATTTCCTCTCCCGGCCACAACTCTTCACTGTAGAATTTACAAAACAAACATCTTAGACTCCTCACTTTGTCAGCAGTTCTTTACCAATTCCTATCTCTATACAAATGCCCCATCTATAGCACCTTATATGGTAGCCATGTAATATGCTTCCTGGTAGCCATGTAATAGCCTCCTGTAGCCAGATAGTTATACACCCCCTGTAGCCAGATAGCTGCCCCCTGTAGCCAGATAGTAGCCCCCTGTAGCCATTTAGCAGCCCTCTGCAGCCATGTAATACCCCACTGTAGTCAGATAGCTGCCCCCTGTAGCCAGATAGTAACCTACTGTAGCCATGTAATACCCTCTGTAGCCAGATTGTTGCCCATGTAGCCATTTAGCAGCCCCCTGTAGCCAGATAGTAGCCTGCTGTACCCAGGTAGCGTCCCCCTGTATCTTATAGCAAAAAGGAGTCGCCACTTTTTCTTTTTGTTTTTGTTTGTGCAACCTTCGCTCAGGCACAATAACAGGGCCTCCAACCCTACACGTTCCTTATTCGAATAGAAATGTGCCAAAAAAGCTTATGATAAACTTTCGCTTTTTTTTAAATTCCACGAAAAAAAAAGGCTTCTTATGACATTTGGTTTTCAAAGAAAGGAAGGCACATGCCCCAAAATATGGTGTAAACATTACGCCGACAGTCTTTCTTTACTTAAATAGAGTTTCCAAGGGAGAGCCTGGGACTGGGCAGTCCGCAAAGTGCAGGCGCGTTTGGGGATTTTCCCCTCCCCTTTCTCAGGTGGGTGCTCTTGTAGACATTGTACCCCCCTGCAGCCAGAAGTAGTCCAGGTACCCAGTTTTAGTACCCCATGTTGCCAGGTAGTGCCCCTGTACCCATGTAGCCCCCCCCTTTCCGTACCCAGGTATTTTTCCCCTGTAGCCCCCCATTTTTCCAGAAGTTGCCCTTTTTGCCCCCCCCCCTTTGTGGGGCCGGGTAGTTGCCCTGAGCCCCCCCCATTTACCCAGGTTTGCCCCTGTAGCCCCCCCCATCCATGTAGGTAGTTGCCCTTGTGTCACCCCCAATCTTTGCAGGTGTTCCCCTCTATAGCAAAATTATAAAAAAATAAAAAACTTATCACCTTACCAAGTCCCCAGTAAAACCAGGTCCGGAGCCGCATCACGCCGCTTTTTGGCGCTGAACGGTGGTCCGCCAGAAGGGATCAGGCCACGTGTTGTGGTGAATGGCGTCGCGAGGGGGAAAGAAAGGCCCACCAGGTGTTAAAAATCAGCAAAAACTCCCAAAGATGGAGGGGTGAACCTCCTTTTTTTAAAAACCCTTTGCAAAAAGGGTGTAACCACCAAGGTATGTTTGGGTTAACATTCATTTCAAGTGGTTTTTTGTGAGTTCATGAATCAAAAGCAAGGTTACACGGGTATCTTTCTTATCTAAAAAAATAAGCCTATGCTAGCGTGTTTCCAGAGCAGCTAGTTGGACAAGCAGCCAGGCGCCTTCTTTTTTTTTTTTTCATCCGAAAATTATAAACACATATAAATTGATTTCTGTCCGGGGGTCTTGCAATGGATCTGTGGGGGCCGGCGTTCCTTATCATTCCCCCCCCCTTTGTTTCAATTTTGGAGGCACCCCGGGGATTCGGGAGCTTTGCGCGGTTCCATTGTAAGCTGCTTTGTGTTTATTTTCTGCTGTTTGCTTGGCAAGGGGAATTTTCCCCTTAGACAGATAAAAACCCTTTTGGTTCCCAACCCAGCAGTCCCCCCCGAGACTTTAGTTTTCACTTTTAATTCTCCCTAAGGGCCATGACCCACCGAGCAAAGTGTGTACCCGTGTAATGGGTGAGAGTTGGCGGGAAATTAACCCCTGGCCAGCCGGTTACCCCAAAGGGGGGCGTAACTAAGGGGCCCACCACCCTTTTCCCACATTGCCTTGGTGAGGATGATTGTTGCTAGCGCCCCCAGGTGCTCCTCGAGCAGTCCCTGGCACTGGCAGGCCCAAAAACGGCCCAGAAGTGCCAGTGCTGGGCCCCAACCGGGGGAAAAGATACCCTTTTTGGGTTTTGATGAGTGAGATGTTTTTTTCCTGGGTAGGTCTTGTGGGGGGGTCCGGGTGTCTCCACCAGAGTTGCAGACAAGCTGCACAAATGGGGGTAAGTGTTGTTACGTATCCTTTACTGATGTTGTCAGTGGTCATCCCAAGCATTCACACTTTTTTTTTTTTATTAATAGAATACATTGCAGGCACACAAAAACTAATCTATCTAGATGATAAAAAACGTCCAGGATGCACCATCAGGGAGGCGAGTGTTGGAGTGGTCCCAGACGGTCATCTTGAGGTTTGTAGAATTTTTTCATGGAAGTGGGGAGGCCCCACTCATTGGCTAAAACGAGGATACAAAACATTAATAACTTCCAACAATTAGGGGCAACAAGATAAAGCCTACAAAAATACTTGGTTTAAAAGGTAGAAAGCATATTGTTAAGCAAGGCCCCTTTTGAACCCATCCAAGAGAAAGGATTCCTCCCCCCTTTGATATATCCTTGCTTTTTGCTGCAATCCCTTACTTTGTTCTTTGTGCCTTATTGGGTTGTGAGTCCTCAACCCTGTACAGCACCCCTCCCTACGACCGAAAGCCCCCGCCTTCTATTGCTGGGATAACCCAAAGGGCCCATTCTTTTTGGGAGGGCCATTTCCCAAACCCTGAGCTAATTCTTCTTAAGGGCATGGATGGAACTTGTAGTTCATTAAAAATTTCCCATCCATGGGTGGCATACTTTTTTAACTTGTTTGAAATTCTATTCCCCAACCTGCCCAAGGCGGGAAACCCAACCCAAGCTTTATTGTGTTGTGAATAGCCCCCGTTTTCCCCCTAATTTCCTCAGTGTGAGTGAAGAGTGTTTGTGGTGGTTCTGATAGCAGGAAAATTTCCTAGGGTGCAATTTCCCTGTCCCTGGGGACCATGAATAAGCCCTGTTCCCACAAAGTAATAAAACCCCGTTTTTAAACCTTTGGAATCATTCTACGTGGGTCCTACCCACTGCGGGAAACCATATCTGTTACTACAACGGGTTGCAGTCCTTTGGTCGTCCTTGTCGCCCCGGAAGGACACTCGGGGGACAGGTGGTTTTCATAATGGAAAAAAACCCAAAGTGTTAAAACCCCCATCTTTTTATGTCAAGGGGGACCTTTAAATTCCAGTTAAATGCTAGAGTTGCTTTTCTACGTCTGTTCCCCGTGCCCTGTGGCAAACGACCGGGCGACCTTTTAATTTTAGCTAGTGATTCACATAATGGGCCCTAAAACATGTTGGGGGGTAAGCTAAAACCGGCAATTTTAAAGTTTTTGGGGTCCGAGAGGGGTTTTGGCGTGTGGTCCAATCTATTCGGACATCTTTGTTAGTCTGGGGGTTAGGAAATTCTCGATTTGGGGACGAAATCAGGGGGATTCTTTGTGGTTGGGGGAAATGTGGGGCTATCCAGCAGTCGTGGCATTCGTGTTTGGCATTTGCGGGTACGGGGCCCAAATGGAATTGGTCCGCTTTTTTATTCCCCCTGTGCTTGGAAGCATAAAACACAAAAGAAAAGGAAAACCCAGTACGTTTTTTTGTATTAAGTTTTGTCCGTTACTGTCTTCCCCAGGTAAATCGTGTCTGTAGGGCTATTCCCTGATTGGGGGGCGTTTGCCCTTAGCACCTTTTTGCAGTGACTGGCTGGACCCGGGACTGGCCTCCCATCAACTTTACGGTGTGGGTGGCCCAATTGTCCCTGGTATGGGCCTTTTAAAACCCTGGTAAAAGGCCCCTTTCCCTTGGTGCCTCTTCGAACCCACCCAATCCCCGGAAAAAAAAAAAGGGTGATAGAAAAAAAAACCGTGAAGCACCTTGGACGGTGTTCATGAAAATTTCCCGGTACGAAGTTGGGGTTTTGGTAATCTGCTGTGTTTTTGGGGGAAAATACAACCCTGTTTTTGGCGCAGAGCCAAATAAAATCTCAAACGGATAATTTTTTTTCCCGCCCCGTGGAGGTGGTGCGGTGGCATACGTACCAGGGTAAAGCTTTCCCCAGTTCATGGTTCCGTGTGAGTCAAATTTTCTGCAATTTTAAATTAATGGCCCCATTAAGCCTTTCTTCTTGCCCTCTTTGCGGGTGGTAGGGGTGTGTGGGCTTGTGAAATTTCCCCCGGGTCTTTAGTATGTGTCCCATTTTTTTTTTTGTGAAATGGGTCCTCGTTGATTCTATTACCTCTGGGACCCCTCCTGCAGATATTTTGATAGGATTTCTTTGCTGTGTTTTGGCTGTGGCTGTAGTTACTGGCCAAGCCTTGGCCCCCCAGGGAACAGTCGATGGCTACAAAAACATATCTATGTGCCAACCTTGGGTTAGCTGTTGAAATCCAGCTGCACTCTTTGGAAGGATACAAGGTTTAGGAGTGTGTTTTCGGGGGGTCTTTACCCTCCAGGGTTATGTCTGGCACATTCAAAAAACCTGAAACTACTTATAAAAAGAGGGTTAAATTCGGGGGAAAACCCAATGTTTCAGCACTAGTGCGCTCATAGCCCTTTGACGGTGGGTCGGGCCATGTGCGAGTTTACCCTTCTGGGTTTACAAGCCCCGGGCAAACAGGTTCTCCCATTTCCGCCAGGTCCCCCTGTTTCTGCGGCCCCCGCCTCCTCCATACTTTTTGTTTGGGGCATTATCTGACCCTGCAGTTCCTGCAAAAGGGGACGATCTGGTGTAGTAGACAAGGCTAATCCCATGGTGGCGGTTTGTGCTTGCTTAGGGGCCCTGGTTCCCGGGGCTTTCCCCCTTTCCCTGTGGGTTTTTTCTTTCTGGGCTTTTCACTAATTCAGAATTTTAAATTGGTTGCCCTATGAAGTCAAATACCCCCTCGTTTTCCCAGATAACCCCAAAAATCATTTTGCCCCCCCAAAGGCGTCCTGGAATCTTGTAAAAAAAAAATTCTCAACCCTTTACCAAAGTCATGCGTCAGTGAGTGCTTGAAAATCGGTTTCCCGGGTGTGCGCAGGATGCGAGTGGTTTTTGTACAACCCCTTCCCATCTGGATTACGCTTTACCCGGTGACAAAGGCCTTGGCCCCTTTTTCCACCTCGGGACCCACTACAAAATATCGGCATCGGGGTTGTTGCGGTGTTTCAAAGACATTTGATAACCTTTTGTTTCTGCCTTCTCAGCTACAGCAGTCTTTGGTTACACTTTGTCTTGTTGCACACTTATTGTTTCCCCTCTTTCTAAATCCACTGGCAGTAGGGGGGCGGGATTTAGAAGGGTGCAGCGTTTCAGGGGATGTGGGGTGAGTTTTTCAATTCGTATTTTTGATTTGGCTTGTGCAAGTGCTTCAGTTTGGTGGTGTGAGCGTTCAGCAACAGAAGTGGTACCTGAAATGTAAGGGGTGTTGTATACCAGGTCCTTTGATTGGTACCCGTTCTGAGGGGGCCGTACTGCCTGAAGCAAAACGGCAAGCTCTGCAATGTGTCCAAAATGGTGGAATAGTATGCTATGGGTGCATGTCCCATGTTTTTTTTTGTCAAAACACCCCAGGCAAACCCTCCCCCTCATGGCAGAATAATGTGAAAGGTTGTTTATATGTGGGGGTGCCCCAAAGTTTTTGTTGTGGTGAGGGTTAGCTTAAGTGAATGGGAAGCGCTTACAGCTTCTGGGGTCGTCAAAAAATTTTGTTTTTAGACATGCAATAACGGTGGGGTTGTTTGAAGCAATCTTTAAAACCCAAAGGGCGGCAAAAACTGACAAGTCCAAAGAATGCCGTAAAGCCCTTGGGGTCTTGGCATGGGGTGGTTTGTTAGCAGTTATTCTCTCTGGGGGGATGTTTTTTGCCCCGGGGAGATAAGTGACCAGGAAAGTCAGGAGGGGTTTACAAAAATTTGGGCTTTTCCCTGGGGCCTTACAGCCCTTTTTTTCAAAGGAAAATTTAAGCAAGGATGAGATTATCTTTACACAGTTCAGGGCTGTACAAACAACAGGAGATCATCAATGTATTGTGAAGGAAAGTTTGGGGTAGGCCGGTTGCCAAGATTGTAAAACGAATGTAAAACAGTTTGAGAAAATGTTGGGGAATTGGGGCCCCGAGGTAGGACCACCAAAGGGATACGCCTATTTCTGAGGTAAAATGAAAGTAGTGCCCAAAACTCTTTATCCCAAAGGGATGGGAAGAAGATTTGCAAAAATCTATCAAATGTGAAACATGTGGCATCAAATGGAACCCCGATTTAAAAGGGTTTGGGTTGGGGAACTGGGAGTGTTTATGATAGTTACGATTTATGCCTTAAATCATGTACCCTTCGGTAGGTGGGGGCTGACCTTCCAGTCTGTTTCTTTTTTCCCGGGGAAAAGAGGTGGTTAAAAAGGGGTTTTATGGGAACTACCAGCCCCCTTTTCCCCAAAAGGTCTTTCAAATCCTTTGCTATTGCCTCTTCCTGTGAAGTGTTCAATGGGACTGTCGTACACCGGGGGGTTGGTGCCCGGTTTTAACTGCACTACTACCGGAGTTACTGGTAGCCTGCCAAAAATCTTTTTTTTGGGGGTGCCCACAAAGTGTGGAACCCAGATAACCAATTGGGTGTCAGATTTGGATGGGGGGGTGGCAGGTTTGTGCTGTAAAAACATGGGGCAACAAGGTCTCCTCAGGCTAGGTGCAAATTTGGGGTCTTCCCGAGGGAAATCTACAGATGCCCCCTTGCGCTAAAATACAGTCCAAGTAAATTGTAGGCTATCTGGGTCACCAACACACGTGTAAAGATAGACAAAAACATCATGGATATTCATTTTAAGGTTTTTTAGTGGAATTTAACGACGTTCCCTCAACCCCTTTACAAAAAAATGTAATCTGAAAAGAAAAAGCTCTTCAGGTATGAATTTCTTTTATAAGGTATGGGCTGCTCCTGTTCCCTGAAAATCGTTTAATTCCCCGTGTCCTAAAAAGTAGATGTGTGATTAATTGTGGGCCGGCGGGTGTGTCAAAGGGTGGTGAAAATTTAGTGAACTCACGGATTGCCCACCTTTTTTTGAGGGTTGGGCGTAGCCTGGGCCCCTTTTTGGGGCATCTGGCTGAATAATGTCCTTTTTCCCCAAAATTTTTTTCCGCATTCCCCCATTGCTCTTGTTGGTTTGGGGCTGTGCATGTGGGGCCTTGCCCTTTTTATAGCTGGAATCTGCCCCTTGGCCCGCAGGGTTGATGGATCTACAGGTTTTTCTTTTTTTTTTTAATTTAAGCTCGGTCCTTAGTTGGCCAAATAGATCAGGGAAAATGGCAGGGCCCCCGTTGGGGGGGCCTTCTTGCGCGTCTTGTATGGGGGCCTTTAGTCCGGACATGAATGTGTGTTTCAAAAAATCCTGTCCTTATTGTCAGCTGCCTCATACCCCTAATCAAACAGCCTTTCTAAAGCTGTGGCTTTGTCGATACTGTCTGTTTGGAGTCTTGGGCCTGGTCATGAAATTGTCAGTCGGGGTTTTCCTGCTGTTTTTGTACCCAAGGTTTAATGGTCTATAAATTCTGGCCAGTGTTTTGTGGTTTTGTCTACGGGGGGTGTGCCTGAGCCTTTGCCTTTTTTTTTTTTTTGAGTACCTCTCCCCCCCGGTCTCTAGGAGGTCTCTAGGTTCCCCAGGTGACATGGTACGCCTTTGGATGCCTTCCCGCTTTCGGAGGAAAAATGCTGGTGGTCGTGGGTTGGCGGGTTTTGAAAATTGCAGGAGCTCGCGGGGCTCCAGGACGGGTTATGTGAAGTCAGTTCTTACCCGTCTCCTCTAATGTGGCATGGGACTTGTTTATCAAGGATATAATCCCAGCCCCGTGGGGAGGTTTAGGACCCCCGGCTGAGTTTTTTCTCCAATCTGGTTTTGTGCCCCATCTGGGTGTCCCCCCTCGGGCCTTTTTTTGCAGGTGGTGCAGGGGGGTATGTGGGTTATGGGGGTTTACAGGCTTGGCATCAGGAGGTTTGCCCCTTTATTTGTTGGCATTTTTTAATTTTGTCCCATATTTATACACAGTCCCTTTATTTGTGTCTTTGGACTTGTGTTCACTCATTGTCATTGCTCGGGCTACGTCTGCCACATTGGGTGGTCAGTTTTGTCTTGTCTTCTAGCCAAACCCCTTTTAGTTAGTGAGGAACTTTTTCCTGCATGTTCATTTTGTCCCATTTGCTCCCGCCCCCAATTTTTTTAACTTTTTCTGCAATCCTTGACTGCCTCGTCCCTTTGGCTTGACATTTCTATCGCAGAGCCCCTTTTTTTGTTTCTTTGTTAGGAAGTTGTTTTACTCTGTGAACCCCCCTTTTTGTGGGGGGGCCTCCTGGTAATTCCCACCCAAACGCCGGCAAAACTGGTGGATTTTCCCCAAATGCTTGGCCAAACCCTTTCCCAAAACAGACTGATTTTTTAGTCCCAATTACCGTGGTTTTGTGGCAAAGTCCCAGGACAGCACAATCCCCTGGGGCAATGTAAGTTTGCCTTTCCCATTCACAGAGAAAAATTTCCGCCCATGGAGCCTCGCGGGAACCCTTGAACCCCCTTTTACGTTCTTCTATGGCAGGGAAGATGCAAATAGTGCACAAAAATACTGATACTACAATTAACCCGTCTAGACCGGTGTCAAAATTTTCATGCAGTATACATATGCAAATGGGTTGGCAGATGTAAGCAGCTATTCCTGTACAGTATTTGAGACACTCAACTCATGCAAATACGCGACTCCGGGGCAACAGGTAACAATCCCTGACCCTTTGGGGCCTTTTTTTAGGGACAAAAGGAAAATGCAGGGCCCCCATCCCTCTTTCTGGACAGCTTTATACATGCCATTCTTACAGCCTCCTCCGAGTAGGGCGTAAAACCCGTCCCTCTAGAGTCCTAGGCCCTAAGACAAGCCCCTGGGGGCCAGGCTGCGTTTAGACTTTTTTGCATGACTAGGGGGGGTAGGGACAGAACCCCTTCGCCGAAAAATTTTTGGCCCCTAAGGCCCGCCCCCGGAAGGCAGGTGCTGTCTTAGACTTTATGCGTGATTTGGGGAGAAGGGGGAAGACCTTTTCCCCGGATCGCTTTCCCGCCACTCTCACACTGTGCCTCCTAGCCTAAAGACAAGTAAGCACGTGGGAAAACGGGGAAAAGAGGAGGAGAGAGAGGAAGGGGAGGACTTACCTAAACACGATGCAAGCCCAGTTTCCTTTCCCCCCAAAGAACAGCGCAGAGTCAGGGACAGGCAGTAAAACAATGGGTTATTACCGCGGGCTTCCTGGGTCCTGGTTCCGTACGATGTCCCGGTGGGGGTACTGTTGTGGTGCCCGCATTCTCCACCAAGTTGTTTTGGGGACTGGACGGTGGTCCCCCAGACAGGGGATCAGGCCACGTGTTGTAGGTGAATGGCTTTGCCGGGGGGGGAAAAACAGAGCCCACACAGGTGTTGAAAAATCAGCAGAAAATCCCAAAAAATGGAGGGGGTGAACCTCTTTATTTAAACCCTTTGAAAAGGGTGTAACCCCAAGGAATAGATTGGTTAACATTTATTTCAAGTGGGGTTTTGATAGTTCATAGAATAACGAAGCAAGTGTACACGCGAGTATCTTATCTTATCTAAATAGCCCATAGTAGCGTGTTTCACGAGAGTCAGCTAGATTGACAAAAGCCAGGCGCCATCTTTTTGTGTCATCCGAAAATTTAAACACATATAAAAATGTCTTCTCTCCCGGGGGGCTTGCAATGGCTTCCCGTGGGGACCGGGGGATTCCCCTTTTCACCGCTTACACACATGTGCAGGGGCTGTGGTTTTAAAGTGTGGCCCCCTGCGACGTGTGTATGTTACAGGGCCCCAATGAGTGTGATACTACAGGGGGGAGGAGAAAGGGGGAAAGATCCCCCTGCCTCCTCCCTATAGCGCAGCTGCTCAGCGAGTGTGCAGCTGCTACCTGAATGACTGCGCGGCTGTCTTACAATGGCCGTGTAGAGTCAGAGGCTGATCCCAGGGCGGGCGAGGCGGACGGTCACGGCGCCCCCCCCCCCCACCGCGGGTGAGCGGGGGTCCGGCGTCCCGGGCGATCGCCCGCCTCGCCCGTCCCTAGGAACGGCCCTGAGCAGTACACAACCCCCCAGCTCTGAACTGCAGTCCTCTGCTCCCATTAGTGTTAGTAAGTCCTGCCAGCAGGATGCAAAAATAAACAGTTCCCCTTCCCTGTAATAACTCTAATGTAATTACTTTTATTCCCTCTCTGCTCAGGTCATGCACCCTACAGGGGAGTGCTCCTGAGGTAAGCCTGGCTTTAAAGCCCACCCACCAAGTGTGATGTAATGGTCAATAAGGCCATATGATCAATGAACATCATATGGTTTGCAACTGGTTTGTTACTGACTAAACCAGTATACCAAGACCAATAAAACCAAACAAAAGACCAAATAATACCGCCATATATCCCTACATATGGTGACTTATACCACTATGTTACTGACCAAACCAGTATACCAAGACCAATAAAACCAAACAAAAGACCAAATAATACCGCCATATATCATTACATATGATGACTAATACCACTATGTTACTGACCAAACCAGTATACCAAGACCAATAAAACCAAACAAAAGACCAAATAATACCGCCATATATCACTACACATGGTGACTTATACCACTATGTTACTGACCAAACCAGTATACCAAGACCAATAAAACCAAACAAAAGACCAAATAATACCGCCATATATCACTACATATGGTGACTTATACCACTATGTTACTGACTAAACCAGTATACCAAGACCAATAAAACCAAACTAAAGACCAAATAATACCGCCATATATCACTACATATGGTGACTTATACCACTATAATGTTACTGACTAAACCAGTTTACCAAGACCAATAAAACCAAACAAAAGACCAATAAAACCAAACAAAAGACCAAATAATACCGCCGTATATCACTACATATGGTGACTAATACCACTATAATGTTACTGACTAAACCAGTATACTAAGGCCGATATTACCAATAACACCTATATACAAAGATGAAGTAATACCGCAACTTAACCACATAACTCCACCATAAAGATGCAGAATAATGCCACAATACTGTTACTGAATATAATCCAATACAATATCACCAATATTGCCACCATACAGTGACCATATAGGGGGAAATGCATGAAAACAGTCTAGGTCTAAATCTCACTTTGTTGCCCATAGCCACCAATCAGAGCCCATAGCAACCAATCAGAGGCCATAGCAACCAATCAGAGCCCATAGCAACCAATCAGAGCTCATTGATTGTAATGCAAATCAAGAAACAGTAAGTCGTAATTGTAGTCACGTAACTTAAACCTACCAACCATATGGTGTACATATGTCTATGAAGGAAATTATGGGCCACATGTATGAAATTTGGCGTTTAAAATAATAGCCTAGAATGTGCCTGATTTATGAATCTGCTTTACAGCGGGTCATAAATCAGGAGCATTCTAGCGCTAGGACGACAGTTCTGGCTCAGGTATACCACTCTGAAAGTGGTCTACCTGTTCCAGCAGTAATGCGCCTAGATTTGCCGTAGCAATGTATAAATCTATAGCTTTGCTACGGTTCTAGAGCGCCCCACCTCCCACACGCCCCCCCAAAATTAGGCACATTACAAAGTGCCACTTGCGCTCTGTAGTGCGCCTGATAATGGCGTCCCTGAGGATTTGCGCTAAAGCGAATGGGGCTGCGCCTGATGTCAAGCTGAAAATAGACCAGACTTCTGCCGCAGCCCTGTTCATACAAGTCCCCCTATGTGTTATTTTTTATTGTATTATGTACTATCTCCTAAAACTCCTATAAAGTCATTTTAGAAAGCAGGGCTGACACTATGGGCAGGCAAACATTGGCAGTTGCCAGGGCCCACTGGGACATGGATTGTAAGCAGTGGCGGAGCTAAAACTTTTGCCACCCAGAGCTGTTGCTAAGTTTGCCGACTCTTTTTACAGACCATATCCACTTTTTCAGGCTACACCTCTTTTTAGTGGGACCTCCTCAAACCCATAAATCATAATTTCCACTTAAAAATGTTTTTATGTCAACATATTCGAAAAAGATTCAAATCTTTTTATTTTTCTGTTGATGGAGCTGTTTAAGGACTTTCTATTTGTAGGATAAGTTTACCTTAGTATGACATTGGGGTACATAAGATATTTTGATTACTTTTCACTCTGCTTTTGTGAGGCTGGATGAAAAAAGGCAATTCTGGCATGGTTTTTACTTTTTATTTTTCGGATTAAATAACAATAATTTTATAGATTGGATTCTTACAGACATGGGAATGACTATTATCTATTAATTTTTAATAAAGTATTTCTTACTAAGGAATTACAAGTTTTTTTAGTTTTTAATTTATTTGAATATTTTATATTTATTTGCTTTACACCTTTTTTAGTCTTAGTGGCACTGGACTATGCAATTGCTTGAGCGCTTTTTTAATACATAGCAACACATTACTTTTTTACTATGTATTATAGTCTATACAACAGGCAGACTACTGGACTCTGTGGCAGAGCCTAATATGCTTTTGTTTATGGCAGAGTTGTCCACCTAGCTGCTGCGGACACTTCTGATCAAAACATCTGGGAGGTTACATGGCCAGGATTGCTCCATTCCCAGGCTGCTAGCTACACAACTGGTTTTGAGTAAATATGTTCTATGGTTGTCAAGCTGCCATCAATAATGTATAAAGACAAAAATAGAGTTTCTAAAATGTAAACTTCACATGCAGCTCACAAATGCTTTTACTAAATTTCTCTGGTGAAAATATGTCCCTGGGATCAATAAGATATCTTTTTCAGGATTAGAAATAGGAAATCTTTGTAACAGAGCTCTCATTCCTGGTTTTCTAAAACCAGTGGGACTACAGCTTCTCCAGGAATTTCTCACCTTTCCTGTCAATCCAGTTTGAATAGTTATGTTATGTAATCTAGGATTAAATTGGCATTACAATCCCTTACATGTGTGATTCCACCAGTAAAGAATCATACTCGACTGATTGCAAAAGTAAAAACTAAAATTTCAAATTCATTAAAACCCATAAGAATGGCACCAGCACAATTTCTTTATAAATTTGGCTCTTTCTTTTCAGCATTCAGTTTTTAAAGGGGCTCCACCCCAGGGTCCATTCTATTCAGCAAAATACAATCTCTTCACTTAAGTACGGACACAGAGACACACTTGTCCATGTGGTTTGGCACATGGATGTCATTTTGTTGATTAGAGTGAGCATACATCTCTACAACATGACTGTAGAATCTTAGAAAATCCTGATAAGTTAGAATAATACCCGTCTGGCAAAAAGTAAAGGAATATTTACCTTTTAACAGGATTAAATTATAGTGCTCTGAAAAAATGGGGAGCTCTGATTGGTTGCTATGGGCAACAAAGAAAGTCTTGCACCTAGACAGTTTTCATACATGAGGCCCTAGATGTACTAAACATGCATTGCATATCCTTTTCATGGTTTAGTTCCTGTGCTGATGTATTTAAATGCATTTCTATATGCTCCTAAAAGACAAGTACATGTATCTCTTGTAAAGTGTCGTGTCCTTTTTTTTAGCCTGTATGGATGAACATGTCAGTACTTTAGGACCAAATCCTAATTATGTTTAAATGAAGAGTTTGAGTACATCAATTATTCTCTATATACCTATGTAAGGTTTAATACATAATTAAACAGCTATTGATACCTAGGGATGTTATTGATGTTAATAAAGATATATGAATTTTGATCTTTAACCTTATTAAATCATGTATGTTACCTGGAGAATTCAATGTAGAGTTGACTTTGTTAACCTAAAGTGTCTCGTGAATTTTGATGTTTCATCTCAGTATATCTTGAATAAAGAGAAGATTTAAGAGAGAACACATCCGTGCATTGATTAACAGAATGAAGAAGCCCCATGAGTGTTTTAACATTCACAATGGCTCATCCGTATGGGCAGCTATGACTGGTACTGCAGCTCGCTCCCATAGCAAAGCTTCTTTTAAAAAAGAATTTAACAGTAGGGAACCAATTAGTATTAGAGAAATGTGGCTTGCTCTTTAGTTGCTCGTTTCTGTAAAAAAAAATAACCCTACTGGTAACTAGTGACCTCTCCAGCTTGTAGTTTAGAAGTCAAGGACTACAGAGCCATAAAATATCTCCAGATTCACAAAAATTCAATTATTATTTGGAAGTTTAAGCAATAACTGCCTCAACTAAAAGTTTGTAGCTTCTTTTCAATGCAAAGTCTTAACCTCTAAGCTATGATTTGTTACTATGACTACAACTTTCCTTCCCAGGCAGTCTCATTGTGCCGTACCTTTTAAACCAGATTTTTTTCCCACTTAAAGAGCAGTCTTATTCTTACCATTTTATAGATGGATGTAAATCCCTCAAAAGTACCTTTTTTGCGCCACTGTTGTTTGAACAACAATTACATAACAACTATTACTAGTTCCACTTTAAAGAACAAAAATATTCAAAATCTCTTACTGTTCAAACTTTGTAGTGTTCAGTAGATACTGTTCAATTTCTTATCAGTACTAA
Organism: Phyllomedusa bahiana; assembly: GCA_025379985.1. Lineage (NCBI taxonomy): Eukaryota > Metazoa > Chordata > Amphibia > Anura > Hylidae > Phyllomedusa > Phyllomedusa bahiana. The sequence goes on along the minus strand of JAODAL010008128.1, from coordinate 98,670 downwards.
TTAACAGAATATAGATTGCACAAAAGACCTACACCGTACTGCACGAAATACGCCACAAATCCATCCCAGTAATTATGGTAATCCACAGTTCTCATAGAGAACTATGGATTCCGTCTCTTCTCCCCGCTCGCGAAATATGGTGAGCGGGGAGAAAGTGACATGCAAATTATCCTGGTGGGATACGTGCTGTGGATAATGGTCGTCTATGGCGCCGGCGAGCTGCCGACACCCCCGCCCCGCCCCCTCTACATGGCAGCCAGCGTAATTGCGGGCGAAATCCGTCCCCGCAATTACGCCAGCAATAAGCCGTGTGAATATAGCCTAAGGCTATTGTCCAAAAATTGCCGTTGCTGCGGCAGTTTTTAGGTGCATTTATTCAGTGTAAAGTGCGCCTGAAAGTACGATTCTTTCACAAATCTGGCTTCTGGTATACCTTGCATAGTAAAATTAATGTGCCTAAAAAGGCGCATTGTGCAATCAAGGTACATTCCAGATTACACTACTTGTCTCATTAAATTGTAAGATAGTAGTTTGGGCAAAATTGATACACTGTGATATGCCTAGTGCAGGCTCTGAACAGTCGGTACATGGCACAAAGATTCAAAGAGCATCAAAGAGAGAATACCCCAGAGTCAAATCCCACTCCCTCAGGCAATGTATATATTCTGCTTTATCAGTTACTTGAAAATAAATCGTTACCAATCCCTTTTACATCTTCAATCTACCTTAGAATAGTGAGAGTCAGAGTTATCCCCTAAATATTTATAGTCAGAGTGTTCCCCATTAAGGCCAGCCACAGTGTCTCTATAGCAGTGATAGCTACTGTGGCTCTCATAGTAGTAACAGCCACTGTGTCTCCACAACAATCATCACTCATAGCATTGATAGGCACAGTGTCCCCTGAAGCAGTAACAGCCACAGAACACTTAGGGTATGTTCACACGGCTTATTTGGACGCTGTTTCCGGAGTGTTTCCGCGTCTAAAACGCCCCAGTTCATTTCATTGATTCCTATGTAAAACAGCATTGTAGTTCACACACGACGAGTTTTTTACACGCTTCTTTGGAAGCTGGACAGTGACAGCCACAGTGACCCCTGTTAATGCCACCAGCCATTGGTTACATTACCATGCATGCTTTTATACATCTCCTCTAAGAAAATGTAAGACTTTGATGATGCAGGTGTGAGAGAATAAAGCTGCCATCCTGTTACTGTTCTATGTATTATAAACATGCGGATATGTTTTGACTACCACATCTTTATTTTCTAAATACATTTTTACTATGTTTTGTAACATATCACAAACAATTCCTAACAGTCCTTTCATTCAGAAACATTTCTGAATGAAACATCTTTGTTTATTATTAAATTTTCAGGGTCAGAGATACTCTTTGGATGGTGGTGGATACTGCAGATTTGTTTGTTTATATCACAGTGGGCACAATTTACAAGATTTCTCTAAACATTATGTTTAAAATATTAAACAGTAGTAAATACACAGTCCAGTTACATTATCATGAGAACCTATATCCAGAGTAACCGCCATGTGCAGCACAGACAGCAGATATACGGGCTGGGAGTAACTTAACAAGGTCCTGGTAAGTTGTTACAGGTATTTGGAGCCATGCTGACTGTAGTACATCCCGCAGCTGCTGGAGGGTGCATAGGGGAGGGTACATATAGTGAACACGACGATCGAGGTTGGCCCACATATTTTCAATTGGATTCATGTCTGGAATATTAGGGGGCTGGGAAAGAACTTGGAGGGTCTTATCAATGCTATTCCAACTTTTCTAGATATGTGACATGTCACATTGTCCTACTGGAAGATCCTATTCACCCCAGGGAAGACAATCAGCAAGTATGGATGTACATGATCTGCAGGGAATGATACACACATTGGTTGATAGTGCTTTTCACATGGATACATGTCCCAGAGAATGCCACAAAAACATTCCCCATACTGTAGTGCTGCCAAAACCAGCTTGTTTTTTTCAAGCACTAGTTGCAGGATGTTTGTTCATCTTCTCAATAAAGCAGAAAATGTGACTCACTGGAGAAGGCAACCCTTTACAAATCAGTGGAGGTCCAATTCCGATACTGTCATTAAAATGTAAGCCTTTTCTGTTTATACAACTTTATTAGCAGAGGTGCAGCACCCATCCGCTTCATTGCCCCATACCATATGCAGTAAGGTTCGCTGAACTGTTGTTTTAGACATACATCTGGTTGCCTGTTCATTCTTTTTGGCAGTGATCTGCTCCACTGCAGCGTTTTGGTCCACCCTTGTGCACCTTCATAGCCAACAGTCTCACATCAAGGGCACAGTTTCCCCATCACTTATTCTCAATGGTGCCATTGTTCCACTTACAATACACTTTCACCTCAGCAGCATGGGAACAGTTCACAAACTGCGTAGTTTCATAAATACTGGCATCCTTAGCCCAAAATCCAATAATCATCCATTTTTACAACTTTTTACCAATGACAGTAATGAGGAATATGTGTGCAGACATCCTATTACACACCTTTTATACCCACCAAGCCAGTTCACGACACGTGACTTCCTTCATTACCTATGCACTGCCATCGACAAAAGTAAGAAGTAATATGACTTGACTGTGTAATTGCACACTCAGATACAATGTTGTGATTATAACATGACATTAATTAACACTATCTCTACTTTGGTCTTCAACATTTCTCATCTAATAGATGGCAGCATTAAACTAAATCTAAAAGTAATTGGAAAATTGTGCAGGCTTAAACAACATAATTTACCTACAACCTGGATATAATTTTACAACTAAGTAAGATGCTACAAAATATGACTAGTTACTGGCAACTGAATAACAACCTACCTGGGTAACACCATGTTTCCTTTAAACTTAAAATTTTTTAGATATGATTTTATACAAATCTGTAGCTCTCACAACCATTTTAGATTAATTTCTGAGTAACTTGTACATAAGATTGTATTCCCTTCCCATTTCATTTTAGCCAAAAATATAGGGTAACTTTTGAATGACTATTTAACCAACAACTCTCAAACTTGATATCCTTAGTAACTTAAATGGTTGGCTTTGCCCAATGAGCTTGCTGTTTCACAAAATCAGGGGGAAATAATTGTCAAATATCTGTGGCTCTGATCACCATGGCAGTAACTCAAGAATCAGAAAATATAAAATTCTACCTAATAAATATTACTTGTAAACACCCTATATAATTTTAAACACTACGGGCGACATGTATGAAGCGCGCCACATCGGGGCGCACCTTTTCGCCAGTTTTCCGGCAAAATTTGCGCCTGATTTTTTGTCGGCGCTGGGCAGCTCATACATACTATGTAAAGTTCGCCGCGCCCTCGCCAGTGTTTTAGGCCCCAGTGCGGGACTTAATGGCGTCCTATGATTCGCCGTTCCGAGGAGTGCGCTCATACATGCGGGGAAAAGTTCCTGCGCCACGCCAGTGTGTGGGGCACAGTGCGGGACATGGGCGCAGTGCGGGACTGCGCCTCACATGTAAATTTCCCATTCGAGACAGGCTGGAAAACAGCGAGAAATCAATTTAAAAATTCCGTGCAGAGTATGAATAAAAAAATCGCCTTTAATAAAGGCTAAAAAAATTCTCAGAAAAAGAGCTTAAACCTACTAAAAAAAATACATAAATAAAATCAACTTTCCCAAAAAAATCCAGAACGGTGCTATATTTGGGAATTTGGATATTTGAAATTGCCGGGAAATACAGTAATTCAAATTCTGTAAGCTTTTCTCATTGGTCGGCAAAAACCAGCCAAATCCAGAAATAGGGAAGGCGACCAGTTTGAACCAATTTAAAACCTATTTGGTGAAGTTTTGGAACAAAAAACCAAAATCCAAAAAAAAAAGGCGGGACAGTTCAAATACAGTAAAAAATCAGAAAAGAGCTGATTGGTTGAGCTAGGGGGCTTGGCTATCTCGGCCAATCAGAATAGGAGCGACAGAGACCCCTTATAACCTATGGAGAAGTTTGGGCCAATCAAAATCAAAGGCGGGACAGTTCAAAAAACGTAAAAATGCTGAAAAGAGCTGATTGGTTGAACTAGCGGGGCTTGGCTATCCCGGCCAATCAGAGCGCGAGCTACTTTCTCCCATTGTAGTCTATGGAGAGATCGCGGCAATGAATTCTCGGCGCTCAGCGCCGTGCGGCATGGAGTATGATTAAAAAAATTATTTTTTTAAGTGTAAAACATTATCAGAGAAAGCGCTGAAACCTTCTCTAAAAATAAATCAGTTAAATCCCTAACAACATAAGGAATTGCAATATAGAGAATTGACGGGAAATACAGTAATTCAAATTGTTTAAGCTCTTCTGATTGGTCGGCATAAACCATCCAATCAGAACAAGAGTGACAGTGGCCCATTCTAACCTATGGAGGAGAATTGACCAATCAGAATAGGAGCGACAGGGACCCATTCTAACCTATGGAGAAATCTTGACCAATCATATTCAAAGGCGGGACAGTTCAAAATACAGTTAAAAGGCAGAAAAGAGCTGAAATTTGGGTTTAGCTAGCGGGGCTCGTCCAGCTTAGCCAATCAGAGCGTGAGCTACTTTCTCATAAAGTTCTATGGGAAAAGAAATGTAGAGCGAGCTCTGTTTGTGATTGGCTAATTTAAAAGAGGCGCGGTTATTTGGACCAATGGGAGAGCGAGCGACGCTCTAATGGGTTTTCTAATGCAATTTGGAATAAAACTGTACATGGCCGAAATCAAATGATAATACTCCCGAAGTTGTACCGATGTGTATATAAAATGATCAATAATATGGGGGTAAAGAAAAAAAAAATATTAATTCAATAAATTCATGTTATTTCTTTATTTTCGTTAGCCAAGGATCAATAGTATGGGTGTAATGAAAATAATGAAATAAACATGATTTTATTGAATTATTTTTTTTTTTCGTTACCCCCATATTATTATTCATTTTATATACACATCTGGACAACTTCTGTAGTCTTATCATTTGATTTCGCCCCCGCTAGCTCAACCAATCAGCTCTTTTCTGCCTTTTTACTGTATTTTGAACTGTCCTGCCTTTGAATATGATTGGTCAAGATTTCTCCATAGGTTAGAATGGGTCCCTGTCATTCCTATTCTGATTGGTCAATACTCCTCCATAGGTTAGAATGGACCACTGTCGCTCCTGTTCTGATTGGCTGGTTTATGCCGACCAATCAGAAGAGCTTAAACAATTTGAATTGACTGTATTTCCCGGCAATTCTCTATATTGCATATTCCTATGTAGCGCCGGTCTCGGCGACAAACACGTTGTTAGGGATTTAACTGATTTATTTTTAGAGAAGGTTTCAGCGCTTTATCTGATGTTTTACACTTAATAAAAATGATTTTTTTATTCATACTCCATGCCGCACGGCGCTGAGAGCCGAGATTGCATTGCGCTGATCTCTCCATAGACTAGAATGGGAGAAGTAGCTCGTGCTCTGATTGGCTGGGATAGCCAAGCCCGCGCTAGCTCAGCCAATCAGCTCTTTTCTGCATTTTTACTGTATTTTGAACTGTCCCGCCTTTGATTTTGATTGGTCAAAACTTCTCCGTAGGATATAATGGGTCCCTATCGCTCCTATTCTGATTGGCCGAGATAGCCAAGCCCCCACTAGCTCAGCCAATTAGCTCTTTTCTGTATTTTTACTGTATTTTGAACTGTCCCGCCTTTGATTTTGATTGGTCAATAGTTCTCCATAGGTTTTTATGGTTCACTGTCGCTCCTATTCTGATTGGCTGGTTTATGCCGACCAATGAGAATAGCTTTCAGAATTTGAATTACTGTATTTCCCGGCAATTTCCAAGATCCTAATTCCTGATGTTCCGCCGTTCTAGATTTTTGGAAAGTGATTTTTTTTATTTATTTTTTTTTTTGAGGTTTGAGCTCTTTTTCTGAGAATGTTTTCCGCCTTTATAAAGGTTATTTTTTTGCATTCATACTCCATGCTGCACGGAGCTGAGCGCCGAGATTTCTGTTGCGATCTTCTATGTTTCCTCTCATGTTCCGTTCTCGCTTCACTTCGCCTCCGCTGGAGCATTTAGACCAAAATCAACCAGGTCTGACTGTCGGAGCTGCCGAGTGCTGCAAGCATGCAGATTCTTTTCAGCACTGATGAGATATAAAATAGACACACTCAGTTATACTGTATTCAATTTAGTTAATGTTCATACAAATATTGTATTAAGCAGAACAATATGAGCAGGGAAACTTGTATAACTTGTTCTGCAAAACTTAACAAACGTGAGCATTGAGTGAGTGAGAAAGAAAGGAAAGGTAAAAAATACCAACGATTTCTGACCTAGGCCCTTCAGCTTTTCCATAACTACAAATCACAGCATAAACAGACAGCTTATGACTGGTATAACATGCTGGAGGTATAGTTTTGCAACAACTAAAGAATGTTAGTGATCACCCTATAAAATGCTGCTATGTAAGACAAGAGCCGTGTTCTATAGCCTGAGGTGGATATCAACTTACAGACACTACTTTGTGCCTCTACATATACGTATGTAGAACAGCAGTGTTAGGTCTTATCTTCTCAACTAGAGATCTGTAAAATATTTCCATCTTTTATTATTTTAACTGATGGGTAAATTCCCTATTAAAGAGTTATTTTCCCCAGTAACAAAATAGTAGATGTTGAAATAGTGCATAGTCATCATTGTCTTATAAACTTGAAAAACAGTAGTATAATAGGAAATGTGCCTGTTTGTGAAACACTGTCAAAGGGAATTTTCACATATTAAAGAGAGAAAATCCACGGCACACCTTAGGTACACTTAGAGGTATTTTATTGGAGACTTCACAGAAAGAAGTCAATGAGGTCGAACTCTCCTTTATATCATGAGTACATTAATAATATAGTAGTTAGAGTATTCCCATGGGCCGACATTTCGGCCGATAGGCCTTTAACAAAAGGGACCTATGTATGGGAGGACAAGAGAGAAGGAGCCGGAGAGTGCTGAAACCTCGGACCATGGGAATACTCTAACTACTATATTATTAATGTACTCATGATACAAAGGAGTGTTTGACCTCATTAACTTCTTTCTCAGAAGTTTCAAATAAAATACCTCTAAGTGTACCTAAGGTGTGCTGTGGATTTTCTCTCATTAGTGCATACAGTATTTAGCCATGGGCTTTTCGACAGAGCACCCGTCCACAATTAAGGTGTGCGGCACCATAACACAACTGTTGAATATTCACTTATTCCCATTTCTAAGTGTTGACTTGTTAGGAAACCTAGCACTTCTTCGGAAAGACAGACTTTAAATTATCTGCAACATAACCTGCCATCTAGCACGCATGACGTCAATGCCGATTTATAATTGCATTAGACATAATTCAAGGAATATATGTTATAAAAAAAATACTGGTTGATAAAGATTTGATATAGATTAAGATTATATACTGCACCTTTTAATTAATTTATCAAATCTTCATGTTTTAAATATTTTAAATGTTTCTGCTTGAAGAAACAAGAACCTATGTTTTCATTAACAGATCTTGTGCCCAGAATTGTCGTCACCCTAACATCTATGATGTTAATGCATTTCACACATCAATTTTGGCCCATTTTGTTACATAAAGCTATTTCATCTCATGGATATTGGTGGTGTTTTTGATATAAATTCAACATCAGCTGTACTGTGGTTTAGTGATACCCTGAGGACAGGGGCGTAGGTATCGGGGGTGCAGAGGTAGCAGTCGCTACCAGGCCCTGCAGCCTAAGGGTGTCCAAAAGCCCTCCTGCCACATAAGGACATACCAGCATTGTAAACGGCACATGGTAGCTGGGGGGCCCATTTCACATTTTGCACTAGAGACCCGAAGCTTCAAGTTACGCCTCTGCCCGAGGAGTTCTGCACCCTGCAAAACTTTCAGAGGTCAAAGATTCATCAGTGATAGCTTGGTGTCTAGCTCTCTAGGCACCATAACATTCTGTAACTCCAAATCATCACTCAGTTTATATATCTATAGTTATTTATATAACACTCTCAAAGGGGAATATTATAAAGGGACACAAAAACAAAACTTTATATTATCTGTATTTGCTGCATAGTGGAATCTAGTATAATACTCTCTGTATACAACCATTTCAGAAGAGGCTGACTACAATCCCTTGCATAATTCTGAAATCACCACAATTAGGAGATGATCATCCAACTTCACTTCATAGCAAATAAACAAATCACAGATATGATGCAAAACAATGTTTTAATTAATGACATATGTTTTTCCAGATGAAGTAGAAGACTGATACCAGTACTGGCAGTCTAAACACTGAAATACATCTTCAGGCTAATTGAAGGAAAACATATGCCCAACAAATAGAATTGTAAAAGGAAAAAGTGTAAACCCCTTTGTCTTCAAAATGGAAATCCAACACAAAGAATGGCAAAGCATGTTGTTCCAAGGAACAACTATTGCGGGTTCAAGAGCAGCAATCATAGAGTGCGGATGACTGGATGAAAGTCATGAATCACCAATCGGCATTGACCACGAAGATGGTACTGGAACTCTTGTCTGGTGCCATTCTAGTGAAACATACTAAGATGACTACCTACAGAAAACAATCACATTTCCCTACTCATCCCGTAGGATTGTATTCCATCAATAGTAAATACGTTTGGTGATAATGAGGTTATTTTTCAGGATGATAATGCATCATGCCACTGAGCAAAGAGGGTTAAAGCATCTCTTTAGGGAAGGAATAGCACCGCAATGGCATGGCCAGAACACAGTACGGATCTCAGGCTGTCTGTCTGGTGGAATTGGAAGAAAAAGAAGGTGACAAGCCTCCTTCTTGGAAAGCTGATAGGTTTTCAAAAGGTGGAATTAGCTTGATGGAAAATATTGTTTTACATTAGTGTAGGCCATGCCTCAAACAATTTGGGCCATCATAAAAGCCTACAGAGGAGAAAAAAGTGATGATTAAATTTTTTTTTTTTGGTGGTGGGGGGGGTTGGTAAATCTTTCCATATACATTCTGTGATATCATACGTAGCCTCTTCAGCTACTAAACATTGTTTTATGTCATATCTGTGATTTGTATAGTTACAAGGTATAAAAACTGGGGAAGACATCTTCTAATTGTGGAGATGCCATCATTTTTTTCCAGGGGTTATAATGTTCCACAGCTAAGTCTGCCTCACGAATTGCTACTTTATCGCACATATCTGTACTTCTAGTAGCCTTCTAGTAGCCTCCAGAGACCTTTCTATACTTATCTCTGAATGCATTTTATTACTGTTATAAGTTTTGTACTATACATTTTTCCTATAATATATTATGAAGAATGTAATACTTTATTAAACAATTTCTTTTTGAAAGATCTACTGCTTTTTATTGTGCACACTAATGACCTAATAACAAGCATTAGGTCAGACAACAGACTGAGTAAAACAGTGTATAAAGGGGTTTTCTCACCACAGTGATTAGACTTTATCATGTAGGGAAAGGTAAAGAAAAACTATTACCATATACATTGCTGTTTTGATTTTGCTGTGTTAGGAGATAAAGGAGATTTTATCTACTGCTAGTGTACACAAGTTTCTCTAGGTTACCGATCACCTCTCTCTTTTATCTGATTGCTCCACGATCTGCCAACTGACCATGGTGAGTTACTCCCTGCTGAGTCTTATGTCTATCACAGGAGCTTGTTTACCTAATTTGATGACAATTTTAAACCCTTAGAGCTCTGTAGCACTTGTGCACTACATGTTACTAGATTATCAACCGCCAGCAGTTATATCACTGTAACAGTAATAGCAGAGCTGACATGCTAATCACTGCATAGCCTAACCAGAAAGTGTGAGTCTGAAGTTGTCTGTGGCTCTGTAAAACAGCATGGTGAGACAATCCCTTTAAGTAACTATGCTAAGAGAATACTGAGTAGGCACGCCTCTGAAAACAATTTATAACGTTGAAACCTATTTTTTATAATGTTTTTGAACGGTTAGGGGCACACAAGTAGACACAGACAGAGTGAGGCACTGATGCTGTTCCCAACCCACTGTCCCTGCCTTTTGGGGGTGCCCAACTCCTTAACAGGTCAGCCCCAACAAAAGACTGTGAGATACACTAAGTAAGTGAATACACAAGACGCTTACAAAACAAACACTAAACACAATAACAGGAGGTCAAACTAGCCAGGTAAGCAACAGTCGGGAGAAGCAGTACAGAATCACTAAAGCATGGGAATAGTCGGTAAGTATCGCCAAGGTAAGGTAACAGATAAGCAAGAAGAGAAACAGCCTAGCTAACAGGAACAAAAGGTAACCAATATAGCAGGCTAGGAGTAATGGCACAGAAACCCTTTTATAACAGACCAGAGAACAAGGAACAGAGGTGATAGGTGGAAGAAACAAAAGACCTGGTTGGAATTCAAGGCTGTCAATCAAAGAGACTTGCAAGAAAAGGTTAACTAGCTGAGTGTTGGAGTTGCACAGAGCAGAGTATGACAGTGTTCACAAATGGTGAAACCAACTATAACGAAACTGCGGCTGAGATCGCGGTTTTTGTTGCAATGGCCGTGGCCGTCTACCAGAGCTCAAAGCTGGGGCTCTGTCAGGCACAATCATGACAGTTCATTTTGGAAATTGCTGAATAGACAGATATATTTGCAATAATTTTATCCAAATGTATTTACTTATTTTTTTTGTATAAATTCAAATAGATTACTTGGAATTGTTTCTTAGCAGTTGAATATTAAGGTTTGCAATTTTTAACATTGCAGACACAAGCAAACTATGTTATATGCAATTTCTAAAAATATATCCTGAAGCCATTTGAATGGAGGATACTAGTTGTAACAAGTATGAAGTCAGAAGATCAAGTGGAAGACACTGGGAATTCTTTTCTTGCTTTGTATATTGTTGGGTCCCTGTTACACGGGTGAAGTATCTGTAGAAACAAGGGTTGAAAGATGTTACAACAAGTTGTTTCGCACAGTGAAAGAACTATTATACAGGTGAATGCATTCTCTATGAGGGTGGAATGATAATCTATGTCATCCTTCATCCCCAGAACAGTCTGTATTACGTAGGTAGCACTTTTATGGAGAGATGTAAATTCATTTTGCAGGGATGCTGGGATTTACTGCATATTTTACCATTGACTTCAATGGGTAATTCTGAGAGAAAACAACTGTTACACTTCTGTACCAGTTAAAGTGACAGTAACTCCAAGTGTGTTCTGCCTCTACTTGAGAACATAAAAATGTGCTATTTTGCACCAGAAAGTGTCTGCAGCGTTCTAGTTTAGCAGTATGACATCTATACAGTCCTGCTTTTAAAGGAATTCTAAACACAGAATGATACAAGTGAGCAGGAGAAAAAATTGTCCTTGGTGATTATCAGTCTGCAGTAGTTACTAAAAATTCCTTCATTTACTTCTGTTCTTGCAAATATTAACAGTACACATCACTTTTGCCTGATCTCCTGGGACATTTGTAGCAAAAAATATTTTAGGACAAAATGCAGCAACAATCACCCTTCAGGAGGTTCTTGAGCTTTTTTTCCTCTAGGATACTGATTTTTTTAGCGGCTGTCTGCACGGATCACCGGCGGCTTTAAAGTTCCACTTTTTCACCAATCAAGGTTTAAGATCCAGCATTAAAAGCCTTTTAACTTTATTCAATATATAATATCACACACATACAGAGACACCTCTGCATGGCGTCAGCTGACGCGTTTCTTCAGGGGCTCAGTTAGGGCCAGAAACGTGTCAACTGACGCAATGCACAGAGGTGTCTCTGGATGTGTGTTATATTTATATATTGAATAAAGTAAAAAGGCTTTTAATGCTGGATCCTAAACCTTGATTGGTGAAAAAGTGGAAAAAATATTTTAGGCATTTCTCAGTTTTAATTTTGTTTTTAATTTTTGTATCATCTGTTTAGTGTTCCTTTATGCAGAAAGATAGCTTTGCTTATACAGCTTGACTAAAATGTGTACTATAAACCTGAATGTTAAGTCTTTTTTAAATGATGTGTTTCTCTTTTTTGTAGAATGATTTCAATGTTATGGCATTACACACCCAAAAGCACGGTATCTGTAAACTATCCTATTCACAGCAAATATCTCAGTTATCTGTCTGCATAATCTTTCCTATACACTGTGGCTTAGTGGGCAGCTGTTAGTTTTCTAGAATTTCATGCATTCACTCTTGCCTATAATATACCATGGCTCATTAATTTGATCTGGGTTTATCAGCAAATGTAGTAGGCATTACACATCAAAGAAAATGTAGACGTGTGTCTTCTAAAACAGCTGGGAATTCAGGATCAACAAATAGAATAAGACATAGAGATTTCCAGCATTCCTGTAACTTTGAATGTGAGTGGCATGCTTTGCCTCAGTAAGAAAACACGGCTTCTAAAGTCATGGTAAAATCAACTATCTATTATTAAAGAGATTATATTAAAGTTTTGCAAGATAGTGTCCGAAAGAAAAAGAATCATTTGTGGTTATGTGCTATATGGTTGTATCTTGTACACAGAACACATGACCAGGGCTGGGACTAGGCATTTTGGTGCCAATGGCGCCCTCCCCCCCCCCCCTCGCTCCCCAAAAAATCGCATCCTCCCACACTAATTCCTCTCGCCCCGCGGCAGGTCTTGTCACTAACTTTCTGCATATTCCACATAGCTCCTGCCCATCTCCTCAGCAGTCACTGCACAATGGAAATCAGCGATGACAAATTTGCTTTTTCAAAATCGTTCACCTCCATATGACCGTGTAATACCCCTAAACAGTCACCTAATAATCCACCGATACATGGAGCAAATCTACCAGACGAATGATTGTTACTAAGAAACACTCCTACAAACCAAGACCCAAAACTATTACTCCAAAGGACCAAATAATCCTGCCAGACCCTGACCAAACACGACCCCCACATGTGACTACCAGCTGTACACAGGCTCTGATTACATATACCACCGCCATACAGGGGCCATATAGTGGTAGATACTAGTTGTATGTAGACTCTGCAGACATATAAGTGATTACACTGCAGTTACATTTAGTGACTCACAGGAGACATCATTTCTGATCAGCGTCGTTCACTTTCCCTTTTCGTCTCCATCCGGTTCACATCTTCTCGCCGATTGCTCCCGGCCAATACTCGTCCCTGCAAATTTGGACACAAATATCTTAGAATCCTCACATTTCCAGTATCTCCTTAATTATAGGTATATAAGTCCCCTCAGTTAGACAGGTATATACGTCCCCTCAGATAGGAAGCTATATAGGTCCCCATCAGTAAAACAGGTATACAGATATGCCCTCTCAGTCAGGCATGTGTATATATATATATATATATATAATATAATAAATATATATATATATATATATATATATATATATATATATATATATATTGTGGGGTTTTAGCTCAGTGGCAGTCACGGTACGTGCAGACACAGGTGGTAAGGTGCAAACATGAACGAAAGTTTATTGTCTCCTGGACGCCAAATAACAACAAAACAAAATCAGGCTTTCTTCAGCTTATGACAACCACAGTTCAAATGCAGTCCTTTCCTCAGGAACAACCGAAATTTGTAAATAAAGGAACAGCCTCACCAGGTCAGTGGCACAAATTCCACAGCAACACCTTGGCAGCTTGATGTCTCCACAGCTCACAGGAAGCCTCCAGCTTTCCTCAGACTGTCCCCCCTTGAGCTGTGTCAGCTGCCTTATATATGCCTGGTAAGGCCTGGGCTGGAGTATTGGAGCGACCTTCCCACCCAACTCTCCAGCCGCTCCATAAAAAACCCGAACCCGAACTACCATAATAACAAATGGTCAGCAACATAACATCGCTGACAACAACTAAAGGGTTTTTTATATCACCGAGGCCAGCCACCTCGGTGATACATACCTTCCATCAACCACTTTACCCCTTGGTCTCTTACATACCCCCCCCCTCTGCCCCAAGCCGGGGGGCTGGGCACCGTCTGTCACCAAGCAATGGACCCTCGACAATGCGTCCGCGTTCCCATGTAGCTTCCCTGGCCTGTGCTCTACATGGAAGTCAAAGTCTTGGAGTGCCAGAAACCACCGCGTGACTCTGGCGTTGTTCCCTTTTCTCTCCCTCATCCATTTTAACGGGGCATGGTCAGATATTAACCTAAATCTTCTTCCCAGAAGGTAATATCTTAGAGAGTCCAGAGCCCACTTGATGGCGAGACCCTCCTTCTCTACTATGGCATAGTTTCTTCTCACATGCCGACAGCTTCCTACTGAGGAACATGACAGGTGCTCTTCACCGTTAATTTCCTGGGATAAAGACAGCGCCCTAGACCCACATCTGACGCATCTGTCTGCACTATAAATTCTTTATCAAAATCGGGAAAGCCACAAGCACTGGCTGCTTACACAGAGTCTGTTTCAGCTCTTGGAAGGCCCTTTCCGCCTCTGGAGACCACTTAGCCATGACAGACTTTGCACCTTTTGTAGGTCTGTTAAAGGGGCTGCTACTGTGGCGAAATTAGGAATAAATCTCCTGTAGTATCCTATGATCCCCAAGAAGGCTCTAACCTGTTTTTTTTGTAAGTGGCCGTGGCCAATTCTGCACCACCTCCACCTTGTTTACCTGCGCCTTGATCTCCCCTTTCCCCACAATATGCCCAGATATCTCGCTTCTTCCATGCCATGGCACATTTTTTGGGTTCACAGTGAAACCAGCTTTCCTTAATGCCCTAGGACTGCCTGGACTTTACCCAGGTGGCTTTCCCAATCCCTGGCTAAAAATGACGATATCATCTAAATATGCGGCAGCATATTCTTTGTGGGGGCCTAAGACTCTGTCCATTGCCCTCTGGAAGGTCGCCGGGGCTCCTGCAACCCAAAAGGCATCTAACTATTGGTAACAACCATCGGGGTGTGGAAAGGCCGTTTTCTCTCTAGACTCTTGGAAAGGGAATCTGCCAGTAGCTCTTCGCTAGGTCCAAGGTGGTAATATACCGAGCAGGTCCTAGCCTCTCAATGAGTTCGTCCACCCTGGGCATCGGGTAAATATCCCATTTGGACACTTCATTCAACTTCCTATAGTCATTGCAGAACCGCCATTTCGCCAGACGGTTTTGGCACCAGGACTATAGGGCTTGACCACCCCACTCTTTGCCTCCTCAATTACTCCAGCTTTAGCATTCTTTTTACCTCAGCAGAAATTGCCTCCCTACGGGCCTCCAGAACTCGGTAGGGTTTGATGTTTACCCGAACATGAGGTTCTGTGAGGATCTCATGTTCAATGACCTGGGTGAGACCGGGTAAGTCGGAGAACATATCACGATTCTGCTGCAGTAACTCCCGACACAGTTGTTTCTGGGAAGGGGATAAAGCCTCCTCAATTTTAACATCCTCAATACTGACCTCCGGCTGGGCCACCATGAAAGGGGTTTCCGGGGGACCTCTATCTTTCCAAGGCTTTATTAAATTAACATGATAGATTTGGAAAGGTTTCCTTTTCCCTGGCTGATGGATTTTGTAGTTTTACCTCGCCTACCTTTTCCACCAAACCTCATATGGGCCCTGCCACTTAGCCAGGAACTTACTCTCTATGGTGGGCACAAGTACTAGTACACGGTCTCCTGGTTGAAATTGTCTAAGTCGGGCTGATCGGTTGTACACTCTAGCCTGAGTCTCCTGGACCTTGAGCAAATGTTCCCTCACAATGGGCATAACCTTGGAGATCCTCTCCTGCATTTGCATGACATGCTCAATCACACTTTATAGGGATTTAGCTTCACTCTCCCACGTCTCCTTAGCCACATCAAGCAACCCTCTAGGGTGCCGGCCATACAACAGTTCAAAGGGCGAAAACCCCGTGGAAGCTTGGGGAACCTCTCTGACTGAGAACAGCAAATATGGGAGTAGGCAGTCCCAATCTCTGCCGTCCTTCGCTACTACCTTTTTTAACATTGATTTTAAGGTTTTGTTAAACCTCTCCACTAAGCCATCTGTCTGGGGGTGGTATACTGAGGTTCTTAACTGGGTGATTTTTAGGAGCTTGCACACTTCCTTCATGACCTTGGACATAAATGGGGTTCCCTGGTCAGTTAAGATTTCCTCGGGTAGTCCCGTTCGCGAGAATATCTGAAATAACTCGCGGGCTATGCTCTTAGCAGAGGGGTTCCGTAGAGGCACTGCCTCAGGGTACCGGGTAGCATAATCCACCACCACTAATATATACTGATGTCCTCTGGCGGACTTCACTAGAGGCCCTACCATGTCCATGGCGATGCGTTGGAATGGGACCTCTATAATAGGCAGGGGGACTAGTGGACTCCGGAAGTGGGCGACCGGGGAGGTTAATTGGCAAACCGGGCAAGACTGACAGTATTCCCGGATTTCTTTTAAGCACCCGGGCCAGTAGAACCGTTGCAGGACCCTCTCTTGGGTTTTTTCGGCCCCCAGGTGACCACCCAACACATGAGAATGGGCCAATTCCAGGACCAGACGACGATAAGGTCCTGGGACAAGTAATTGCTCTACCACTTCGTCCCACTTTAGTCACCCGATACAATAGCTCATTTTTCACTGCAAAATGGTGTAACCGGGTATCAGCCCCTGGCTCTTGGGGAACCCCATTTAACACCGTCACTTGATCCAGGGCACCCTTTAAAGTCAAATCCCGGAGTTGGGCCGTCCCGAAATTCTCTCGGGAGACTCCCAACTCAGGGGCAACCACCTCAGAGGATACTTCCTCTTCCTCATCCCCAGCCAATACACATAATGGAAACTCATTCCCACGATCCGTGGGACCGATATTATCTCCAGCATCATCTTTACCTTCTAGTCGATCAGGGGTGCTAACTTTTCCCCATAAATCCCAGAAAAGAGGGAAATCACGCCCAATGATGATGTCATGCAGAAGTCCTCTCACCACCCCTACCCCATGGGACACGCCACCACAGTCCGTATGCAGGGTAACCTGGGCCATGGGATATGTTTTAGTATCCCCATGGATACAGATCACCCCCACCCGTTTCCCAGGTACCAGTTCATGGGGTAGAGTAGCAGTCACTAGGGTGACCAGGCTTCCTGAGTCCAAAAGTCCAGTCACCAGGACTCCATTCACCCTCACTCGGCAGACCTGCGGCCCTTCGCCTAGATGAGGGACGGCACTGCACGCAGGCTGGGCAAACATAGAGCAGCGCCTCCCAAAGGAGCAGTCCATGGACTCGGAAGCAGTGGGACAGTGTGCCGCAATATGTCCTGGACCCTGGCACCTCCAGCAGATGACAGGGCGGGCTCGGTTCCCGGTCAACGTCGCTGGTCCCTCCTGGATCCTTGGATGCCCATCCCTGGAAGGCTTGGTCGACCTCCGTTGAGTTCCAGCGCCATTTTGGAAACCCCAGTAGGGAGACTTCAGACCCCCCTGACTGCCCAGGGAGTGCTCGACAGCCGCATACCGTTCTACCAGGCTCACCAGTTCATCTGCATTATGGGGGTCCCCTTGGGCAACCCAGCACTGGACGGGCTCAGAGAGAGCATGGACAAAGCGATCCATTACCACACGTTCAACCAAATCATGGGCGGGGGTACAGGTGTCTGGTTGTAGCCACTTTGGACCAGGTGGAACAGGTCAAACATTTGGGACCTGGGAGGCTTGTCCCTGCTAAATGCCCAGCGGTGTACCCTTTGTGCCTGGACGGCCAATGTGACTCCCAGACGGGCCAGTATCTCGGCTTTGAGTTTCCCATACTCCTTAGCATCCTGGGGAGGTAGGTCATAGTAAGCTTTCTGGGGTTCACCCGTGAGATACGGGGCGAGGACCTCAGCCCACTGTTCTGGGGGCAGTTTCTCCCTGTCTGCTACCCTCTCAAACACGGACAGGAATGCCTCCACATCATCATCCGGGGTCATTTTTTGTAGGGCTTCTCTTACAGTCCTCCTTGCCTTGTTACTGTCATCTCGGCTTGGGGGAGGCGCAGATTCCCTGGCTCTAATGGCGTCCGTCAGGAGAGCCATCTGCTGAACCAGGAGCTTGTTAGTCTCCTGTTGAGCCCTGTTTGTCTCCTGAAAAGCCTGCTGTTGCTGAGCACTGCTCTGCACCAGGTGCTTAATGAGCTCCTCCATGCCTTCAGAGCGTGCTATGGCTTTCACCCAGGACATACAGTCTTAAGCACCAACTTGTAATCACCTGTGCACTTGGGAGTACTGCCCGCATCCTCCACCAATTGTGGGGGTGTTAGCTCAGTGGTAGTCACGGGTGGTAAGGGGCAAACATGAACGAAAGTTTATTGTCTCCTGGACGCCAAATAACAACAAAAACAAAATCAGGCTTTCTTCAGCTTATGACAACCACAGTTCAAATGCAGTCCTTTCCTCAGGAACAACCGAAATTTGTAAATAAAGGAACAGCCCACCAGGTCAGTGGCACAAATTCCACAGCAACAACTTGGCAGCTTGATGTCTCCACAGCTCACAGGAAGCCTCCAGCTTTCCTCAGACTGTCCCCCCTTGAGCTGTGTCAGCTGCCTTATATATGCCTGGTAAGGCCTGGGATGGAGTATTGGAGCGACCTTCCCACCCAACTCTCCAGCCGCTCCATAAAAAACCCGGACCCGAACTACCATAATAACAAATGGTCAGCAACATAACATCGCTGACAACAACTAAAGGGTTTTTTATATCACCGAGGCCAGCCACCTCGGTGATACATACCTTCCATCAACCACTTTACCCCTTGGTCTCTTACAATATATATATATATATATATATATAAGAGAAAAACCGCAGCACGACTAAGGTATGAGTCAAAAAAACGATTAACGTTTATTCCCACATGCAGCAAAAACCGACGTTTCGGCTCTCTCACAGAGCCGTCTTCAAGTGACAAACAATACAAATCACAGGATATAAATACCACACCCATAATACAATCAATTACAAAAAATAGTGCAATCACAATATTATTATAATATAAAAATTAGTGTTGTGTATCATGAAAAATATAAGAGGCAATATTAGGACAATACATAACATTACCAAGAAGAAATACAGTGCCATAAGTGTTACAATATTAAAACTTCTAAAAAGGGGGTGGAGGCTACAATCGCTTACCTGTAATGAAGAAACAATCAAAAACCCATGTTAACACATACACGCTGCGGCGTTCACAAATGCTAACTACGCAAGACCGGAAGGCACAGCATGGGCGGACCGGAGGCTGACTTAGCGTCCATAGTAACCCAGACAAGCAAAGCGCACATATCAATTGCGCATGACTGGGATCGTCATCCGCCTAGCCAACCAATCAACTGCAAGCCCAGAAGAGCGTTCCTAGATACCATGATCTGAAATAACAGAACGCAACTCGCGCATGTCATTTAGACATACAAGGCCAGCTTTAGCCATTTTTGAAAAGGGCAGAATCAGTGCCATCTCTTAATGCATAAAATGTAGGATATGGAATAATTGAGGCGCAGACCGCACCCAAACAAACCCAAATAATGGGAAGTAAGGGAGCAGTAAAAAAGGCGCTATGTACAGAAGATTCCACAAAGTGGAAAAAACGTACAAAGCACCCAAGAAGCGCCAAAACACTCCAATCCAAATGGTGACTCCTCACCCTTAAACAATTCTGTTACATGAAAGAGGCA
Source organism: Phyllomedusa bahiana (assembly GCA_025379985.1). Taxonomy (NCBI): domain Eukaryota; kingdom Metazoa; phylum Chordata; class Amphibia; order Anura; family Hylidae; genus Phyllomedusa; species Phyllomedusa bahiana. The sequence goes on along the minus strand of JAODAL010008128.1, from coordinate 79,013 downwards.
CTGTTACATAATGCAGTATGACGACAATCTTGCAGCGATAACTGACACAATATATACAATCACAGGTAAAAAAACACAGGTACGCGCCGTAGCAATCCTCCCATAATCCGATATCTGAAAGTAGTGAAGAATCTAAAAAATAAAAAATAAAAATAAATATATATCAATAAAGAGAATATTTCATGTTTCAGGACAAGAGATGGAAAACATACATCAGGAGAATATATATTAGGAGAATATAAAGGTAAATTCTACTTAAACATACCAGGTAAAACCTTATAATCAACATTTAATCCATGAGGCCTCAAAGAGTGTGTCTTATAAATCCACTCTAAGTCCCTTTTCTTTAGTAAAAGACTACGATCACCTCCACGTTTTGGTATAGGAATGTGATCGACCAACATACATTTGAGATCCCATTCATGATGTCCAGCTTCCAAAAAATGTTTGGAAACTGGCAAATCCTGTCGTTTCTTTCGAATTGAGTATCTATGATTGTTCAACCTTGTCTTAAAATCACAAGTTGTTTCACCCACATAAATCAAATTACACGGACACCACAGGATATAAATAACCCAGTCCGATAAACATGTTAGATGAAACTTAATGTTAAATATTACACCAGAACCAGGATGCACAAAACTTTCACCTTTCACTATAATTTTACAGTTGACACAACCAAGACAAGGATAACAACCAAACTTGGGACTACCAAAAAACAATTGTCGAGATTTAGAAGTATGTGCAATGTTTTTGACTAATCTATCCTTCAAATTAGCCGATCTTTTAAACGACATTAAAGGCATCGTCTGAAACTCCTGAATATTTCCACAGCCTTGTTGTAATATATGCCAGTGTTTTCTAACAATATTGGAAATCCTAGAGCTTAATCCATTATAGGTAGATACAAAAGCAACTCTCCTCAAAGGGGACTTAGATTTCAAATGACTACATACATCCTCAGAAGTAGAAGAATTAATACGTGAAACCTGTTGAGAGATAACATGACGAGGATAACCTCTTTCCAAAAACTTTCTTGACATATCCTTTACAGTAGCCTGCCAGGAACTCTCATTGTCCACAATACGTCTAGCCCTCAATAATTGACTGAATGGTAGCGACTTTCGCATATTAACCAGATGGTTGCTACTGTAATGAAGCAGAGTGTTCCTGTCAGTTTCTTTTATATAAAGATCTGTTTTTAACACACCATCACACACCAAAACCATAGTGTCCAAAAAAGACAATTTATCTGATGAATAAGACAAAGTAAACTGTATACTAGGAACCATATTATTCAAAAATTCGTGGAATTCCAACAGATCAGAAACTGATCCAGTCCAAATCAAGAAGACATCATCTATGTATCTCCACCACCTCAAGACATTAGAGAAGTGGGGAGACACATAGATGACATCCTCCTCTAACCAAGCCATGAAGATATTTGCGTACATAGGGGCAACATTAGTGCCCATAGCAGTTCCCCTAAGCTGCAAATAAAAAACATCTGCAAACTGGAAATAATTACATGTCAATACCAAAGACAATAAAGACAACAATAATTCTTTACCTGCATTAGAAAAATTAGCCTGCTGTAGCACACATCTAACTGCAGCAACACCCATGTCATGACTTATTGAAGTGTAAAGGCTAACTACATCGAAAGAAGCCAATATTGCACCAGCCGGCCACTCAACCTGTTTCAACTTACACAAAAAATCATTAGTATCCCTAATGTAAGATGTAGTTGAAAATACAAAATTATTTAACACCTTATCCAAGAAGATTGATGCATTACTAGATAGGGAGCCCCTCCCCGACACAATTGGCCTCCCTGGTGGATTAATTAAAGACTTGTGTATTTTCGGTAAAAAATACAGTATAGGTGTTACCGGGTGGGAAACAATGAGAAAATCTCTAAGAGCCCTATCTACAAGGCCATTCTCAAAGGCTTCATTAACAATCACCTCAAATTTTCGACAAAATTCAAACTTCGTGTCTCCAGATAATTCTCGATAAACAAGGGTATCAGATAACTGACGATGTGCCTCATGTAAATATTGTGTAGTGTCCATGACCACAGTGGCCCCTCCCTTGTCTGCAGATCTAATGGTGATTCTCAAATTTTCAGACAATTCCTTTATAGCTCTAACTTCATCAGAAGTAAGGTTAGGGCGTCTAAGGACGTCCCCCCAAACCACTATTTTTTAATTTATCAACATCCTGTTTAACCAACTGGATATAAGTCTCCACTGGATGAGTCACTAAAAAAGGAACAAAATCGCTAGATAGAGACAAACCATAATCATTCAATTTAAAGTCCGCCTGATTAACAATATTAGAAGTAGATACATCTTGTGAGATGGACTGTTGGCCAAACCAGACCTTTAACTTTAATTTCCGGAAAAATTGGGCTAGATCTAAATCAAGTTCAAACCAATTGATCTTCTGATCAGGACAAAATGAAAGTCCTTTCTGTAATAATGATAATTGTACTGTAGATAAAGTCACTGAAGAAATATTTACCACCGTTGATTTCTCTGTTTTCTCTTGTTCAGTGTCAGCGGAGGATTCACATTGCGAGATTGTTTCTGACTTCTGTTTTTTACGGTATCTGTTTCTTCTTCTGCCCCCTCGTCTAGTTGGTCGATGTCCATGTTGCTTCCTTGAGGATTCCATAAAAAAGAACTATCACTGTCCACACGTTGTTTATCCACATTATGCTCTTTACATTTTTTAAGCCATCTGTTATTTAAGGCTCTCTCATTAGACCAAGAGTAAACCTTGCCGGTCTCATAGTCTTGAGCGTCCCGTTACCTCTTCCCTTTCTTAGTATTCTCCAATTCGCTTCTATATTTCTGTGGATATATATATATATATATATATATATATATGTCTCCTCAGTCAGGCAGGTATATATTGTCCCCTTAGACAGGCAGGTATATAGATATAGGGGCTCAGGCAGGTATATAGAGATAGGGGCTCAGGCAGGTGTATATAGGGGCTCAGGCAAGTGTATATAAGGGCACACAGGCAGGCATATAGAGATAGGGGCTCAGGCAGGTGTATATAGGGGCTCAGGCAGGCATATAGATATAGGGGCTCAGGCAGGCATATAGATATAGGGGCTCAGGCAGGGTTATATAGGGGCTCAGGCAGGGGTATATAGGGGCTCAGGCAGGGGTATATAGGGGCTCAGGCAGGCAGGGGTATATAGGGGCTCAGGCAGGGGTATATAGGGGCTCAGGCAGGCAGGGGTATATAGGGGCTCAGGCAGGCAGGGGTATATAGGGGCTCAGGCAGGGGTATATAGGGGCTCAGGCAGGCAGGGGTATATAGGGGCTCAGGCAGGGGTATATAGGGGCTCAGGCAGGCAGGGGTATATAGGGGCTCAGGCAGGGGTATATAGGGGCTCAGGCAGGCAGGGGTATATAGGGGCTCAGGCAGGCAGGGGTATATAGGGGCTCAGGCAGGCAGGGGTATATAGGGGCTCAGGCAGGCATATGGGTATATAGGGGCTCAGGCAGGGGTATATAGGGGCTCAGGCAGGGGTATATAGGGGCTCAGGCAGGCAGGGGTATATAGGGGCTCAGGCAGGGGAAGGGGCTGGTATAGGGGCTCAGGCAGGCAGGGGTATATAGGGGCTCAGTCAGGCAGGGGTATATAGCGGCACTCTCAGGTAAGCGGCGCTCCTATTCAGTCCGACACTGGAGACGTGATGATGTCATCACGCCTCCAGCGCCGGGATGCTCCTCCGGCAGCTCCTCGGGCGCACAGCCTATGACGGGCCGTGCGTCTGAGTAGAGGCAGCGTCGCGATGACATCACTTCATCGCGACGCTGCCAGCTGAGCAGCACGGGGCCGCGGTGGGCCCTCAGCGCTACGAGGACCCGGCGGCCCCGCTATGTCGGACCTGTGCCTTACCGGAGGATCCAGTGATCCTACGGTGAGCCTGTGCGACACTGTCTGTGGAGCAGAGAGCGAGCGCTCCCTGCTCCGCAGAAGCCCGCAGCTGCATGTGCGTCCTGCGGACGCACATACAGGGACCGCCGGCGCTTCAGGAACACTGCAGCGGCCTGGAGCCCGGGAGGTTCGGGGCCCCTACCTGCGCCCCTTAGGGACAGGCAGAGGTAGGCGCCCTAGGCGATCGCCTACCTCTGTCTAACCGTCGTCCTGGCCCTGCAGATGACTAAAGCATCCATTTTCTTTTAAACCAATTTGTTTTCCAAATGGAATAAATTAAAGTGGTACATACTTTTTATTTTGATATAATTTTTGATATGTGAAGCAATGCAATACAGAAACTGCAATAAATTGTAACTGAGTTTTTATTGAACAGTTTACAATATCACTCATAAAGAGGAAAAAAATACAGTGCTATAAGTCAATATAAAGCAAAGGCAATATCTATCTATCTATCTATCTATCTATCTATCTATCTATTTATCTATCTATCTATCTCAGTATTTAGACCAGGATACTAACACACTAGTACACTAACAGGTATGCACACCTAATAAAGTAGCCAAGGCATGTAATTAGGAGAATTAACAGGGGGAGGATGGGAGGAGGGGAATACAAAAACACATACAAGACAATAGGTAAATTTAGGGTAGGTGTATGTCAAGAATGGTCATTCTAGGATAGAAGGGAGCAGAATCCAGTAATCCTTTCTTATCAGAAAAAATAAATTCTGTCATGAAGGGAAGCTGTAATTTGCTCCAAATGTCATACCTCACCAACTCAAGAATACAGATGTGTTAGGGTATGTTCAAATGTCGAGTTTTTCCTATGGCTACCTTTAGAATGTGTAATAGCAATCTGATGTCTTTAAACATACCCTTAGAAGTAACATTTGATAAGTAAATGAGGGGGTCAGTGGGTACTCTACAATGGAACACAATGGAAGCATATTACAAATCTGGAGTCAAAAAGGTTTAATGATAGGACAGTCCAAAAAATTATTAGTTAGTGACAACAGGAAAGAGGATTAATTTAGTGCAAGAGTTCTGGGATATTTTACCTGAACATTAGTATTTTAATTTTCTTTGTAGACTGTGCAAACAGAGATTTTGGGCCACATGTATGAAAACTGTTTAGGTCTAAAATTCACTTTGTTGCCCAACCAATCAGAGCGTCCCTTTCATTTCATATCGTGCTCTGGAAAAATAAGAGGGGCGCTCTGATTGGTTGCTATGGACAATAAAGTGAATTTTAGACGTAAACAGTTTTCATACATGTGGCCCTTTGTCTGCAGCACACCAAATGGTCTGCCATGTACAGTAAGGCAATTCCCTAACAGGTATGACTCCCACCTATCCATGTAACCATGGTAATGTTCTACAATTAGTGGAAGCTCATTTAGGAGGCTGTACACTGCTGAGGTAAGGCTTTAAGGGGAAAATCCAGATTCACACAGTTTTTCAAAAGCGCTTCAAACATAAAAAAAACGCTGCACTGTAAATTGTTGTTTAAAAAATGCTTAATTTGGAGGAATTGGAAACATGGTCTCAATGGGAGGTCAAATTGTTTTTGCAGTTGCTCTATTTACTACCTATCTCTAAAGTGTGCAGTATGCACAAATCCATATAAATCGTATTAAACCCATAGGTTAGCAAAATGGCCAGGCGCACTATTTTGGAGAAGAAGTGTCTGTTAATAGTTGATACATGCAGCCGTTATGATCATTGAAGATAACTGTCATTATTGAAAGTTTATTTTTAAATGAAAATTAAATGCTTCTAATAGGTAATATTATTCACATTCATTAAACTTCTACCTTCTATGCGTAAGATACCGATAAGAGACAGTTTGAGCAAAGCCGAGTTGAATTCTGCAATGCTTTGATGTTTAGTCTGAAACTTCTCAACAAGGCTCCAGGTGGTTACAATTTATTCAGAATTGTAGCAATGCCCTGCACATGTCAGTAATATCTGAATTTATGAAGTGAAAGAAGGACGTTAGATAAACCAAAAATACTTCCATTACCTGTACTAAGATGTGTCAGGTTTTCTTTACATAGTTACATAGTTTGTACGGTTGAAAAAAGACATATTTCCATCAAGTTTAACCAAGGGTAGGGAAAGATGTGGATGAAGAGAGGGATGTAAAGAGTTTTTAAAACTTAGTTTTCCCTACTGATGAATGCTTTAAAACCCATAAGGCAAGAACCAATCTGGGATTTCATTTCTGATCCCAGAGTTGCCATCAGACTGGATCCAGATATTTTATACGGCTACATATGTGTGAATACTATTTTGTAGTAAGTGGTTATTTAAGCCTTTCTTGAAACCCTCACCTGTTCCTGCTGTGACCAGCTCCTCAGGCAGCTATTCCACAGATTCACAGTTCTCATGGTGAAGAACGCTTTTCTCCTCTGGAGATTGAATCCATTTTTCTCTAGATGAAGGGAATGTCTCCTTGTTTTTTGAGGGCATCTTAAATGAAATATCTCTTCTCCATACTTTTTGTAGGGGTTATTTATATACTTAAATGATCACATGGAGCCATCTTTTCAAAAAACTAAATAAGTTTAATTATTTTAACCTCTCCTCAAAACTAAGATGCTCCATTTCCCTTATTAGTTTGGTTGCTCATCTTTGCACTTTGTCTAGCTCCACTACATCATTCTATAAACTGGAGCCTTACAACATTACAAAAACCTACCTGAATGGCACATTAGATTCCTTCAGGCGTCAAAAAGTCCCTATCCACCCATTATTATTTATTCATTTACTTTACACTACGGTTGAAGGGAACTGATCCCGTTTTCTGACATAAGTAGATGTGTCATTTAAAAGGTTATGGCTATGCCATAAATATCAGATATGTGTTGGTAACATTGTAGTACAGAACACATACAAATCTTCTAGCACATACTGTGCATCCATATGCCTTTAACTTCAATGGTGCCTAGTTCATTGCCTGACGTATTACAGATGTATGCTCTCCTACCTCTAGGGTAAAATGCTTTCCTAGAGTCTAATGAACAAGATTGGGTTCACATGTTGACTTTTCCTAATTTCGACATGTAAATACCTTAAATTTACTGAGTTTTTCCTAATTAGCGGCTTAGATGTTAGTATGGATATTAATGTTATGCAGGGGCTGTGCTAGTACAAAACAGCTATTCTGAAAAAACAGAGCATCAGTTTTTATTCCATGATTTGTAGGTGGTTATTCCACACTATTGTTGAAGAGCCTATGTAGACGTTCCCTTACACAGGTTTTCACCAAAAATTAAAATAAGGAATAATGTGTGCCTAAGCTGGCTCTATTCAGGACATCTACTGTATAGTATATATGCTATTGCTTTGTAGTTTATATCAATATGTTAGCTCTAATATTATACATAAACAGGCTTGAGTGTAAAAATAGACAGGCATTATCATTGGGACATATCTTGAGGGATAAAGATAAGGCATAAACTTTTTTTCCACCAGCTTTCTAATAAATTTGAGGACAGTGAGTGGCAGGTGAGTCACCTTTACCATAACCATCAGATTATAATCCCGAAGTCTACTTCCTGGTGGAAGAAAAATAGAACATTAGGCAGCAATAGTATAGCAAATCAATTCTTCAATATATAAAGTCACAGTTATTATATAATGTTGGAGAAACTCTCAGATACCGAGCTCTATCTTCGAAGATGCAGAATGAAGTAAAAGAGCTTTTCTATAATGCTATTGTAATATGAGATTTTTGTTCTCTCAAATGGTTCCTCTTTACAAAAGACAATCATAAACCAATGTAATTCAAACAGAGTAATTTAACACTTGTATGAGTACAATTTTCTATTGAATCACAAAGGTTTAGTGGTGACATTCACATTAAGTGGTGCTTATACTGTACATTGCAATAAATACATTTGTAGAAAAATAATCAGTTTCCCTGTTCTGTTCTTTTCATAGGGATTCTTCCCAGGACTGTGTTACTTCTCACACTTACCTCCGTTTATATGTGGTCTTCCTTGCTCTTAAAGATCCTGAGTCCTTTATAGGACCTTAATTACCAACATTATTTCCTACTAAAATACTGCTCGGTAGGCTTAATCTCTCTGCCGCCAGACCTCCTCTCTACCGCTGCTAGGAGGTTAATAGTGTTTATATGAAAACCAGACTTTTAGCCACCCCATTTCTCTATTTATTGTGTACCACCCACTGTTCTCAGGACTTTCCCAACCAGGCCACAACCCAAGCCATGCTAATTCACACTTTAGACCTAGGTCTCCAGACAACGGTAAAAACTCCAGGCAACCAAATCCTGCTACAGCTATTCACCAGCTCACCAGGACAGGGTTTTCCACTATCCCCCAAACAAAACCTCACTACAACCATACCCAGGTTAGCACCTTCCCTCAGGCTGCTTTCACTTCCACAGCCCCAGAAGACTCTCCAGGGCTAATCAGTCCAGGTTGACAATGTACTCATCTTTGACCACTGCAGTGGAGGCTGCAAGCCATTCACATCTAATGCAGGACTTTCTAACCAGAGACGTCGTAGCAGTAATTATAAATGCTCTCAGTATACTCTGCAATAACCTGGCCATGCTTGGCATAACAACTAAATCACTTCTTCCTTGGTCTGCGTCCACAGAGGCAAATGACAAAATATTAATTGGATTCTGAATTAGAATCCGACAAGTAATTGAACAGTATGTCACACTAGGCTGTAATTTTCTGCCGCACTTGTAGGTGCAGTTTTCGGATTTCTTTTTTCAATAATTTTTTTCAGACAGTACATTATAGAACACTGTTCAGTTTTTTGACGTGGATCCACGACATAAGGCTGATCAAAAACAACAACAAAGCTTTCTAGTTGTTTTTCATGCCATCCCCTTGACTCAGTAGTAAATTTTCCGGCGGAATAATGAGCATGTTCCAAGTTTTTTGATAAACCGGCGGTTTTAAAATCCGACCTCAGGAAATCATGTAGACTATAACTCAGATTTTCTTTTAAAGTCTATGGAGATGATTTTACAGTCAGTTTTTGGATGGTTTGGAAAATCCGAATCAGAACTGATATAAATCCTTGCCTTAGAGACTAGATCTGTGCTTCACTTTACAGATCTTCATCAGTGCTTTAGCAACCTTCAGCCACTCTGCCTCTCCCGCAAAAGGACAAGCTTGCATCCTGATTTCCAAACCAAAAGAATTATTCTTATACATACTACACTGAAACCTCTCAAAGGTTAGGCACCCATCCAAACTGGGGCAAACCTTAGCATTTTAACACCTTTAACAACTACCCCTGTGACTGCCATCCCCAAAAACTAAAATTTTTCCAGTTATGGCAGCTTGCAATTCCTTCAGTTAGCATATATACAGGGTACACATTACACTTACTTTCACTTATCATAAATGGCAAGTCAGAAGAGATATGACTGAGCATGCCGTCAAATGCAAAGCATCCATTTAAAGAGATAGGCAACTTTATAGAAAAGGATACGGCTCCTGCAAAGGAGAATATGCAGTCCAACCTCATATGCGCCTGTAGTTTTTGGAGAAACAGAAACAATACAATCTGACTGTGCTTTCTGTGTTAAGGAGCAATATGTGAAATAAGCCTGTGTGTGGACTAAAGCCAATCTGATTCAGTACGTGAGCTATATCTCTTTTTTGTGCTGAACAATGGTTATATTCTATGGAACATGCACTACTCACAATAAGTTAGAGACGTATATTTTGGTTGAAATTTCAAGATAAAAATAACATTTCTTTAACTTTTTTTTTAATTAACTAAATGAGACCATGCCTTAACTTTAGAATGCACATGTGCAACTGTTCAGTGTTTCAGTACTTTTTGTACAACTCGCTGATCCCTAACAAAGAGCTTAATGGCAGAATTCACAACAGGTGTTTGATATTTGAATCACCCAATACATTTAGGATATCAATTTGAATTGGGATTTAAACAGTCCTCCTCCTCATGCTGTTCCCATTTTGACATCATGAGACCAAGACAACACCTAACAATTGATCAGCAGTATCTCACCATTGCGAGGCTTCAAGCGGGATCCTCTCAGACAGAAGTGGCTACTGAGTTTAGAGTCATCAGCAGGTTGCAACAGATATACAGAGAGACTGGAAGAGTCACAGAAAGGCAAAGAAGTGGACGTCCTTTGGCTACATCACACACTGATGACCACTTCATTGTAAACAATGTCCTGCAGATCCTTGTTAGAGATCAGCAAGTTGGGCAAAAAGTACTGAACCATTGAACAGTTGGACATGTGCATACCAAAGTTAGAAGATTGTCTCATTTAATGCATTTAATACAATTTTCAACACATTTTATGTTCATCCTGAAATTTCAACCAAAAGCCAAATATTCCTAACTTTTTGTGATTAGTGCATGTACAATTTTGTTTCTATATTTGTGAAAATTGATAAAAAAAGATACAAAAAAATACAAAAAAAACCCCACATATATTAGATAGCTGACACATTGGGGCATATTTATTAAGGCAATTTTGCTGTAATTATGTACAAGCTTTACATCACATTTCTATATACTTCTGTGCCTCGCCCAACAAAAGGGTCATGGATGCGATATAAAAGGGTTGTAGTCTTGTAGAAAGGGGGCTGTCACAAGCAACGGTAGTGGATCCTCTGGACCACCACAAGCGGGATGGACTTGTTGCGGCGGGAGTCTACCACGTCGCTACCCCTGATGTGACTTGCTTGCGGAGGCAAAATCGTAAGGCAGGCTCGTAATTGGGGACAGGCAGGAAGGTCAGGGCAGGCGGCAAGATTCGTGGTCATGGACAGGCAGGAAGGTCAGGGCAGGCGGTAAGATTCGTGGTCGAGGAACGGAGGCAAACGGTACGGTACACGGTAATCAGACAAGACTCAGGAACGCTTTCTCAATAGGCCATAGGCACTAAAGATCTGGCAGGGTAACCAGGAAAAGGCAGGCTTACATAGGGGCAGCAACCGGCAATAGCCAATTATCGGTGCGCTGGCCCTCTAAATTTAACACTGCCGGCGTGCGCGCGCCCTAGGGTGCGGGGCCGCGCATGCCGCGGGACAGAGGCTGCAGCAGGAGCGTGGTCGGGTAAGTAGCCCGGGGGACAGATTGGGGAATGAGCACGCCGCGAACCGACATGCAGGTCGCGGCGCCGCTCAGCAGCGGGGCACGGATGCGCCTGCGACCCGGGACGAAGGTCTCAGGGGCATCCGTGAAAGTTCCACCCCTCTTTGCCTCCCTCCTCTTTCTGGCCTGAAGGAATCTCCGGATAACATTATGGTCCAGGATATTGTCTTCTGGTTCCCAGGACCTTTCTTCGGGTCCGAGCCCCTTCCAGTCAATGAGGAAAAGACGTTTCCCTCTGACCATTTTCATGTCCAGAATTTCCTTTAGCAGCAATCCAAAAGACTTCCTCCAACGTATTAATAGGAATAACAAGATCAATACAGAAAAACCAAAAATGAAAATATTCCTTTTAAAATTTAACCTTTAATCAATACATTTAAAAAATAGAAATTCTCTCAATATAAGAATATGGGACAATTAGCAACAAAAAAAGCCACTATAAATGTACTACCTGGTCTCTGTAGATACCCTAAACTATTGGGAACACCTTACGGAGACCCCGTCCCAAAAAGGACGACCCCAAAACAGGATAATCCCACTCCAAATGCTAGACTCCTAATCTACACTAATCCTATTCCTAAGTGCAGGTATATGATAATTTAGGAGAAATGATAACTCCTTTACACAGAATAGTCAGCGATAAATATAGAAGTTACAGTTAATATCCCCAAACGCGTTTCGTCCCACTCACAGGGACTTCTCAATGGGGTACTCAATATATTAATTTAACACATGTAACAAATCGCTCTTAGACACATATATATAGACCTGTAAGCATATACGTTCAGTAATAGCAGAACGGTATTTAAACCAATACTTGCGTGACAGGTCCACTGAAAGATGAGGCTGGTCTGCCTCATCTAGGGTGGAATTCCAATGGGGCTGGTTTGCCTCCACAGGTATGGAGAGACCCTCGTATTGGTGTCTCAGCAGTCCCACACAGTGATTGAACTCTGGAGAGGTTTTATACATTCAAGACTCCTCCCCCAGTCACAGAAACATTGCCTCCCAATACCCACATGATACCCTGGAACTTGTATAGAATCGTACCGTAACCATAGAATGTATTTACCGAAACCCGGCGTCCCGTGAATCCCAATGCGCATGTCCTGGCGTGCATAACAACGCACATTTCCGTCTGGCTTAGTGTAGCCTATCCGGGAATTGTTAAGATGGCACCGACGGCTTCAGAGCGCCTACAACGCGCATGCGCGAGCTTCCTAGGCAGAATGTAACATAGCCGAGATAAATCATAGGTCCGGGACTGTAAATCATGGCGCAGTCAACACCTAGCGTCCCAGAACCCACGTGCACCGCCACTCTGCTGGAAAATCAAGCGCGACAGTAAAAAATAATAAAGAAGTGCCGGCATAATATACTACAACACAGACTGGTTGTTTTACCAGGTCAAGTATCATATACCTGCACTTAAGAATAGGATTAGTGTAGATTAGGAGTCTAGCATTTGGAGTGGGATTATCCTGTTTTGGGTTCGTCCTTTTAGGGACGGGGTCTCCGTAAGGTGTTCCCAATAGTTTAGGGTATCTACAGAGACCAGGTAGTACATTTATAGTGGCTTGTTTTGTTGCTAATTGTCCCATAGTCTTATATTGAGAGAATGTCTATTTTTTAAATGTATTGATTAAAGGTTAAATATTTTCATTTTTGGTTTTTCTTTCAGAATTTCCTTTATCGTAAAGACATTGGTGGCGTCAGCCTCCGGAGTGGGAGGAACAATTTCCAAGAAAAACGTTTTAGGATGACCAGCTTCAGAAGAGAGACATGGACGGAGTTCGGGACCCGCATAGTGGGAGGAAGGCGGAGCATGTCTGCCACTGGGTTTAGCACCTCGAACGGTCCCAAGAACCGGGGACCAAGCTTATAGCAAGGGATCTTGTGGCGTATATACTTCGCCGACAACCACACCTTGTCACCAGGAGAGAAGATGGGAGGAGGTCTTCGCTTTCTGTCAGCTTGAATCTTGTTACGAGCGGAAGCCCAGAGTAGAGATTGACGTGTCTGGTTACAAATGGCAGTTAAGTTGGACCAAATTTCCACAGCCGGACCTCAGAGGGCACAGGAGTGGTGAGGGGTGTTCGTGGATGTCGCTCGTCAGACAATGAAAAAGGGGGCGGCACTGTGCAGACTCGGAGTCTAACTATTATATGAAACTTCCTGGCAAAGGTAATATATTGGCCCAGTGTCATGGCGGCAGAAACAAAGTGCCCAGATAGCTTCCAGTATCTGGTTAACCCTCTCCACCTGCCCATGATGGTCTGAGGTTAATAGCCAGGAGAAATCACAATTATTAACTTGTACTGGTTACAAGGGGGAAGCGCAGAACCTAGAAACAAATTGACCCTCGGTCAGGACTATATGGCGGGAGCAGCCCAGAGTAAGCTGAAAAATATGCTGAAAAAATATGCTGGCCAAACGAGGAGCATAGAGTAAACCTGGCAGAGGGACGAAATGGGACATTTTAGAAAAGCGATCCGTGACTACCCAGATCATGGTATTACCAGAGGAAGGTGGGAGGTCAGTAATAAAATCTATGGCCACTAGGGTCCAGGGACAATCGGGAATAGGCAATGGTTGCAGCAGACCTGCCGGCTTGAGATGGGAAGACTTGTTGCGGGCACACGAAGTGCACGACTTCACGAATTCACGAACGTCTTTGACCAGACTGGGCCACCAATAGAAACGGGAGAAAAGAGAGTAAGATTTCTTCACTCCCAGGTGTCCTGCCCCTCGAGAGCAATGTCCCCAATGCAGTTTTTTTTTTTTCGTAGAGCCGGACGCACATAAGTCTTGCCCGAAGGGATTCGCTGCAATTCTATGGGGGCAGCAGAGATTAGCCTTTCAAGAGGGATGATATGCCGTGGTGCTGGTTTGTCTCCTACCACGTCAGAGGCACTGGAGAGGGCATCGGCCTTGACATTTTTCTCCGTGGGGCGACAATGAATCAGAAAATTTAATTTCGAAAAGAATAGAGATCATCGTGCCTGGCACGAGTTTAGATGCTGGGCCGTCTGGAGGTAGAGGAAGTTCTTGTGGTCGGTGTAAATATTGACCGGGTGTCGAGCCTCCTCCAGGAAATAGCGCTATTCCTCCAGGGCTAGCTTGATGGCCAGTAATTCCCGGTCTCCGATAGCGTAATTTCAGTACAGCTCTGGCTCCCACCGATGAGGCATCGACTTCCAAAAAGAAGGGTTTTTCTGTGTCCGGTCGTGTGAGTACCGGGGCGGAGGCGAACGCAGACTTCAGCTTGAGGAAAGCTTCTTCCGCAGCTGGTGGTCATAACCTCGGATTACTACCCTTTTTGGTTAAAGCCACTATAGGAGACACTAGTGAGGAGAAGTGCGGCACAAACTGTCTATAATAGTTGGCGAAGCCCAGGAATCTTTGTATGGCTCGGAGGCCCATGGGTCTTGGCCACTGCAGAACGGCAGACAATTTGGCAGGATCCATCTGCAGGCCCTTGTCTGAAATAATGTAGCCGAGGAACGGAAGGCTTTGCTGATGGAACAGACATTTTTCGAGCTTGGCATAGAGGCGGTTAGCCCTCAAACGCCGAAGGACCTGTCGTACATGGCTTATGTGGGATTCTGGATCGGGGGAGAAAATTAGAATATCGTCCAGATAGACAACGACACAGGAATACAGGAGGTCCCGGAATATGTAATTGACGAACTCCTGGAAAACTGCTGGAGCATTGCAGAGACCAAAGGGCATCACTAGGTACTCGAAGTGCCCATCGCGGGTGTTAAAAGCCGTCTTCCATTCGTCCCCCTCTCGTATACGAATGAGATTATAAGCTCCCCGCAGATCCAGTTTAGAAAATATCCTGGCTCCCCGAAGCCGGTCGAAGAGCTCAGTAATCAAAGGCAGAGAATACCGGTTCTTAATGGTAATCTTGTTGAGTCCTCGGTAATCGATGCATGGCCGTAGGGAGCCGTCTTTCTTCCCTACGAAGAAGAATCCAGCCCCGGCAGGGGAGGAGGACTTCCGAATTAATCCCTTCTAGAGATTTTCGTTAATATAGGCCGACATAGCCTGTGTCTCGGGTATTGACAGCGGGTAGACTCGGCCCCAAGGCGGAGAGGTGCAGGGCAGCAGATTAATTGGGCAGACGTAAGGACGATGCGGAGATAGAGTCTCAGCTTGCTTCTCGGAGAACACATCTGCAGATTCCTGGTATGGAGCAGGAAGGCCTGCTAAAGATGTGGGTGGTATCGAAGAAGTGGGAAGCACCGGGCGGGGTGCCACCAAACAGCGATATCGACATCCTTGCCCCCAACGTAAGACTTCGCCCGTTTCCCAGTTGAGCACAAGGGCGTGCCGCTGCAGCCACGGAAGACCCAGAAGGACAGGCAAGGAGGACAGAGGGAGCAAATAAAACACCAGTTTCTCCTTATGTAGGGCCCCTACCTGAAGGGGCAAGGGCTCAGTACGGTACTGGATCGGGTCACGGAGGATCTCCCCACTGACAGAGGAGATGACAAGAGGCTTTTCCAGACGGACTACGGGGAGGTTGTATCTAGACACCAAGGCAGCATCCACAAAATTCCCAGCCGAACCGGAGTCCAGGATGGCGGAAACTTGGAATTGAACTCCCGGTCCGGATCAGACAAGCACGGGCATGGTCAAACGAGGAGAGAACTTGCTCTCACCTAGGAACGACTCTCCCACATATCCTAGGTGCGTGCGTTTCCCGGACGCTGAGGACGAAGAGGGCAGCCCCAGCAGAAATGTTCGGGGCTGGCACAATAGAGGCATAGATTTTCTTCACGCCGCCGGGTCAGCTCCTGTGGAGTCAAACGGGCTCTGTCCACTTGCATGGGTTCCTCCGTAGCCGGCAGGGAGGACAACTGAGGCCTCTGGAATACAGGAGCTAGGCGGGGAAAACGGCGACCCCGGGCAGGTTCGCGTTCCTGGCGGAGCTCTTCTCGCCGTTCAGAAAAACGGATATCAAGTGGTATCAAGTGGATATCTAGTGGTCAAGGAGATAAGATCCCTCAAGGAGATAGGGGAATCACGAGTGGATAAGGCATCCTTGATCTGGCTGGAGAGGCCTTTCTTAAAGGTGGCGGCTAATGCCGCATCGTTCCATGATAGCTCCGAGGCCAGAGTGCGGAACTGGACCGCGTAGTCGCCCACTGAGGAGTCTCCTTGGCGTAGATTCAGTAAGGCAGTTTCGGCAGAAGAGGCTCGGGCAGGTTCCTCAAACACGCTGCGGAACTCGGTGAGGAAGGCGGCGAGGGTAGCCGTGACCGGATCGTCTCTGTCCCACAGAGGGGTAGCCCAGGCCAGGGCTTTCCCGGAAAGGAGGCTGACCACGAATGCGACCTTTGATCTCTCAGTAGGGAATTGGGTCCCCATCAACTCGATGTGCAACTTAGACGGCATGGACAGAAGGAGCCTTTGCCCAGCGGCCGGTGTGGAAGCCGAAGGTGCAGCGGATGCCACAGGAGTGGATTGTTGCTGCTGAGTGGCCAGGCACTGCTGCATCATGGAGGAGAGATGGCTGAGCTGCTGGGCCTGCGGGGTGATCTGCTGAGATTGTTGCACCCCCCTGGTGGTTAGGTCAGCGACGCTGGGCAGAGACACCTTGGCGGGATCCATGGCCGGATCTTACTGACGACCAACGGTAGTGGATCCTCTGGACCACTGAAAGCGATGGCGTAAGCCACGCCAGGAAGCTGAATCTAAGTAGGTCCCGGTTTTCAACAGAGCCCGCCGCAAAGCGGGATGGACTTGCTGCGGCGGGAGTCTACCAGGTCGCTACGCCTGATGTGACTTGCTTGCGGAGGCAGCCGAGGTGTAGCGTGGTACAAAATCGTAAGGCAGGATCGTAGTCGGGGACAGGCAGGAAGGTCAGGGCAGGCGGCAAGGCTCGTGGTCGTGGACAGGCAGGAAGGTCAGGGCAGACGGCAAGATTCATGGTCGAGGAACGGAGGCAAACGGAACGGTACACGGTAATCAGACAAGGCTCAGGAACACTTTCTCAATAGGCTATAGGCACTAAAGATCCGGCAGGGTAACCAGAGGCAGGCTTAAATAGGGGCAGCGACAGGCATTAGCCAATTACCGGTGTACTGGCCCTTTAAATTTAACACTGCCATCGCGCGCGCGCCCTAGGGAGTGGGGCCGCGCGCGCCGCGGGACAGAGGCTGCAGCAGGAGAGTGGCCGGGTAAGTACCCCGGGGGACAGATTGGGGAACGAGCGCACCCGCAACCCGACATGTGGGTCGCAGCGCCGCTCGGCAGCGGGGCACGGATGCGCCTGCGACCCGGGACGAGGGTCGCAGGGGCATCTGTGACAGGGGCATGGATTAGTGTGCAACATCATTCACTAAAATGTTGGCTCAATTATTGCCATAAAATAAGACAACTAATGAAAGGTATAAACTTAGATTAGACTAAAGTCTAAACATGCATCAGGTTTATCAACACTAATAAACTTGCATATTTTAGTTTACTCCAATTTTTACAATTTCTTATCCCACAAAGTTTTAATTCTGTATGCACGCAATATTTCAATGCTTATAGAATTAAAGTCAAAGTTTAAATTCTTTTCATTGGTTCAAAAGAAAATGTCTTGAAAAAAGTTAAAAGAGTTTCAAGCTTTGCAGACATGCTTAACACAAGATTTATTTTCCTAACATTTAACAATAAGACTGGTAAATACTTTTCTATGCTTTTATTGAAATGTCCGTAGTGTTTGAATCACTGGTGTCTCCAACTCTGATGACTAACTCCTTAACAAACAATACTTTGCCATTAGGACATGTCCCCACTGCACGGGTTTTCGGCCGGTTTTTCAGCCGGTTTGCGGTTTTTCAGACCGCCTAAAAAACCGGCCGAAAATTAGCACAATTGTGCTCTATGGAAAACCCGTGCAGCAGTCCCCACTGCACGGGTTTTCCACCCGGCGGTTTTTTAGCCGGCGGTCCGGCAACAAAACATTGAACATTCACAATATTATGTCCCGTTTCCGGACGGAACATGTGCATCTCAATGGGAGGGGGGAGGGCTGTTCTCCACTCATCGCGGAGAAAAGCTGTCCCCCCCGCGGCCGTGGGGACGGCCGCAAAACAGGAAGAATACCGGCCGGCAAACCGGCTGGTATTTGTCCTGTGCCGTGTAAACGTGCCCTTATAGTTCATTATTTCCTATTGTTTGTATCCTCGTTTGTAGCTGAAGTGGTAGGGTTCTCTTGAAGGGTATGTTCATATGGGTTGGGGCAGACTCACAGCTGACCTGCAGAGTTAAATCTGCATGTGAAATTCTGCATTTTGTCATGGGGGAAATTTGGTGTGCATTGACCATAAAAAAGGGGGAACAAAACCTCTATTTCCTATTCAGAGGATTAGTGATAAATATCTGATTGGTGGCATCTAACTATGATAATGGCATCCTGAATCCCTTCTGTGAATGCAAGGCAGTGTGTAGGCACGGGTGCTACTCCATTCTCCGGAGGGTTTTGAGATTCTTCTCATGATCAGAACTCTACTGATCAGACACCTGTGGATATTAGATAAATATTGTTTATGGTCCAACCGCTTTAAGAATCAAGCATTTTTTTTATTGGAATAATCCAAGAGCCATAATTTTGAGGGCTTGTTTTTTGCAGAAATTGTTTATTTTAATGTCCAATGTGTGGTACATACAAAATGACTGATTAACAGGCTCATTTGTATAATAACGATAATATCAAGCATGTACAGGTTTTTTATGTTTTTTACAATTTCTGCACAATGAAAACACTTAAAAAAACTTAATTGAAGAATTTTTTCTTCCGATAGAGGACTTTACACTACAGTCATTTGAGCACTTCCATAATTATTTGCTATACAAAGTATACCACAGCATTATAAACTGGCAGGTAATCTGCAAAGTCAAGTCCCTGACATGGCCTGAGAAGCATAGAGCAGTGGCAGGCCCCCAGCTGCCCTGATTACAATAGAAAATGACTGATGTTGGATGCCGATCAGTGCCAGTGTGAGCCCCCTACCTTTGTTAAGCCATTTAGATGCCATGGTCACTATTGATTGAAAATCTACGGCTTAAATGACCGTGAGCAGAGTTAAAGGGGTTTTCCCAGCCGGCTGTTTCACATAGCCTGCTTTTCACATCCAGTTTTAGGCTTCTAGTTGAGCCTGTTAGAGGGACATGGTAATGGAAGGGTTTCTACAGCAGGACAGAAGGCTACTGAGTTCTAAAGGGTTAACGTTTGTAATTAAGAAAGATAAATAAGCTCCTGTACTGCTGATAAGACACAGCAAGGAGTGACATCAGAATCCCAGCCAGAGCTTCTTGTACAAAGAGAGATAATCGGTAACCTAGGAAGGCTAGTATAAACAGGTAGGAGATGAGATCTGCTCTAACTCTGAAAGGAAGCAAAATCAGAACAGCAATTTGGTAAAAGTCTTTATTTACTTTTGTCTACATGTTTAAAGCTAATCAATGTGGTGAGAAAACTCCTTTAACTTCAAACAGACTTGCTTCAGGACCAAGATATCACTGATTGGAATCACGTACATGTACATCATTATGCACTTTATACTCTCCCGCAGGTGCCACACATGTACATGATTTTATACACATCAGAATCCAACTGGAGAAAACTGCTAAAACCCAAAGACACTTTCTGCTCTTACTCCTTTATAGCCATATTAAATTAATTAACCAAACTAAACTGGTTGTTTTGTCCATCATACTTACCTGTTCTCACGGCTATTTCGCGCGATTTACGATGGATTGACGATCGTCAATCCGTCGGCAAATCAGTCAGAAACAAGTAACAGCATTTTCTATGATTTAATAGAAATAGGCTCGCTTCACAGGACGCGTATTTCCTGCGGATTGCTGCCGCGGATTGAGAGGGAATCCGGAGGAAAAAACAATTGCGAAATTTTTTTACGGAGGTTTAAACCACCTTCAATGATTGGAAAAGGTGAATCCGTCGGGAAATCAGTTACAAATGTGCCACACTTAGTGGCACTTATTTGAAACGATTTTCAATGATTCAAAACGATTACGATGGCAATCCGATGTAAATACTTCAAAAAATAAGCCTGTAAACAAGCCTTCTGTTTCCTGAGCCTCTTTGAATACTATCAAACCCATACATCTAGCATAGAACTATATAGTACCACCCTACACCATTGACCTATCCTGCTTACACCTACTAATCCACTTTTTGCCTCTCCTTACTGCTGGTACTATATTTAGGATACCATAGTGCATAACATAGGTGTCCATGATTGTGGTTCTAGAAGCAGAAGGATAGTATTTGTTTTGGCTAGAAGGTAGCAAGTGACCTTTCCTGGGCTTTAACACAAAGTCCTCTGGGTCAGTTCAACATATATGGTTGTTGTAGGACAAACCCTTTTTAACAAACCCTCTGGACTGCTACATCAGATTTCTTTCTGATTAATATAATTATTATTACAAGTTATCATTACTTCATCTTTACAGATGGCCAGAGTTTTATTCTGACATCTGTATTAGGAATAGGAAAGAAACCTCTTCCCTATGATGAGGACACTAGCTGTTGCCTCATTTTCTCTTCTTCTGTATCAACAAATCAGCAGGCAGCCCTGGCATACCAATCTGATGACAAAACTGAAGCAAGCTTTCGGGGTTGCAGAGTAGAGTTAAAAAAACCAATCTAAGGAAGACCTTACTACAAATAAGCATTTCCTACTTTTATGCACTTCCTTCTAATTAACAGGACTACTTTTCTACTGCCATGTTTGCTCTATACCTCTACTTTTCAACACTTTTTCCTCTCTACTCCATTCCTTAGTGCCCCCTCCCATGTCTTTCATCTCAACGGAGGACTTTGATACATACTTCAAACACAAGATTGCTTAACAAACACTTCAACCTACAGTTCCTGTTCCAGTTCCAGCCTCTTATTGCTCTCTACCCATAACCCACTCTGCACCATTAACTGCTGAAAACTTGTTTACGCTACTCTCCAAATCACACTTTACCAACTATGCAGTTAACTCAATCCCATCGTACCTCACCCTAACCTTACTACAGTGCTGTCCTAGTCATAACCGTTCTCTTTAATATATCACTAACCATTGATGGCTTTCTTTCTCTTTTAAACATGCAACCTTTACATCCAAACTTTGTGGATGCTAAAAAAATGAATAGTAAGCTCCTGATACTCCATTAGAAAAAAAAACTATACTCACCTTCCTCCATTCCAGTGATGAGGCTTTCTGTTTACCTTGACCTTCTTCCAAATGGGACATCACCACTGCAGTCTATGCAGTCATCAGCATTTGGAGCTGTTTACTTCCTGACAGCGATGTAAATTATAGACACGGGACCACTGATAGGTGCTACTTACATTTCTAGGACTCCCACCAACATTTGCACTCTTTAAAGTAAGAGACAATGGCAGCACCTCAGGTTTAGTAATATATGATGAACCTTAAAGGGGTTTTGCCACGATGTAATGTTGACGTGGGATCCTCCAAAATATTTAAATATTTAAATATTTAATCACTTTTCTAAATATATGTGATTACAAAAATTGCAGCCTGAGAGAGCTACAGGCTGCCTTACCTGCCCTTAGTTACTTAAAAGCTTGCATTAGATATGACCTGACCAGCTGCTGGCTGGGCTTGCGCAGAGCACACTTCTTATCTGATGAAAGGGAGCTGAAGAAGCTTTCAAGGCACCGGGTAGAAATATGTTGTCTTTTGTATACATAATCCACTAGTTGTAGTGTGATTATCTGAGTAGATCCCTGCTTTATCTGATGACAGGGAACATGAAGGAGCTTTCAAGAGGCTGAAGGAGCTTTCAAGCTGCTGTGGAGAAAGGTGTTGTCTTTTGTATACAGAATCCACTAGTTATAGTTTGATTATTTGAGTGAACATTTCACATGATCCCTTATGCATGGCTCTGTGCTCTCTCACTCTCTCAGCTTAGCATGGCTTGTTTACATTTGCTTCTTAGCAAATAAGGCACGTCCTGGCAAAACCCCTTTAATTGGAAATACCACTCAAATTTCTCCAGAAAAAGAAAACTGCTCTGTTAATTTGTAGAATAATAATTGGTAACTGAGGCCTTTTATCTTATGTTTCTATCTAGAAAAAGCAACAGAAAGTAACTTCAAGGGTAAATTGGCACTCTGCACCAAATCTGGATTACTGGTGAAAATAAGATTATCTAATTCGATAATTATTATTTTTTTTTTTATTTGCACCGGTCCTGGAAATACTGCAACACCAGGTCAACGCATGGAGTGGACAGAGCAAGCTCCCCCTTTTCCACCCCCATTCAAAAATCATGTTAATAATATATGGTCCCTTATCTAAGATAGGACGCACCAGAATACTTCAAACCGGATAAAACAGACACTACACTTGATCTCATCAGAGGCGAAAAAAGTATTAATTCGATAATTTTTGGTTAATTATTAATTATCTTGATGAATTAACCAGAATTAAGGTAAAAAAAATACTATTACCAAATACATTGCTGTTCTGATTTTTTTTCCGTTTAAGTGCTAGAGGAGATAGAGCAGTTCTCACTCCTGTTTGTTTACACAAGCTCTCCTAGGTGACCAATCACTTCTCACTACTCCCATTGCTCCATCTGCCCTGTCTGACCATGGTGACTCACTCCCTGCTGAGTGTTATCTCCAGCAGAGGAACGTGTTAATTTATGTTACTGACAAACTTTAACCCAGTAGAGCTCTGTATTCTTGTTTACTACAGATTACAAACTTCATGCTCTAATATCACTGTAACAGGCTCAGCTAGGAATTGCAGAGTTGATATGCCAATCACTGCTATAGAACCATCCAGGAGATGAGAGCTTGAAACTGGCTGTGAAGAGCAGGCTCTGTGAAATATCATGGTGAGAACACCCCTGCATATGTGTTCTTTGAGTTTATTTTCTTCCAGAAACAGTACTGCTTTCGATCAAAGGATATAGGGGGACATGTATTAATGGGGCTGTGCCAGTTTTTTTGGCGTGATATCTGCCAAAAAAACTGCTATTGGCCCTGTCCAACATATGTATGAAAAGTTGTGTACCAAAAACTTGCACAAGTCCGAAAGCTTGACACTTTTGTCCACAACATGGCTTAGGTGGCGTGTCGCGCCATATTGATAAGATTAGACACATTTATCATTGCCTCTCGACAGAAGGTATCGCAAAAATAATGCACTAATCCCTTCCATTTTCAAAGTGGCAAGGACGAGACAAAATTTGATGCAGACACAAATAAATATGTGTCACACAGGGAAGTGCTGTGAAACACTTTCATACATACTGACGAATGCTACACTAAACAACTGAGAAGTACGACTGTCTAGTCTGAGACAATTTTCATACATGTGACCCATAGTATCTTTTAATGCAGTTTAGTCTAATTTAAAGGGTCATCCCATCTTGGACACTAATGGCATATAGGATATTCCATTAGTGTCTGATAGATATGTGTCCTATCCTGTGCCCCAAATTCTTTTTTGTGTCATGACCTCTATGAATGGAGAGGTGACCACCCATGCTCTGCACATGTACTCGGGTATACTTGGAACTGCCACATAAGTGAACAGAGATAGCTACACATGCATGGCCGCTTTTTCATTTAATGTCACTGTGGCACAAATGAGAACAGTTGACCCCTATAATTGAGATATGAATTTCTCTTTAAGTGATTCGGGGAGACCTGCAATACTACACACATTACACGAATAAGTGTGGTCCTGTTTCTAGACGAAAGCAGCCATGCTTTTTTTAGTTTTCTAATTTTACACAACCCCTTTAGCGCAAGCACCACAGGATATATTTGCACAAAATAGATGTGCTGCAGAAATGTTTGCTGCCCCATTCATCTGAATGAAGCTTGAAGAAATATAGGAGCTTCCCTCATAAACAACCATGTTCACATGAATGCAACTGAGCTGCAGACAGCATGTTATAGGTTTTTGGGTTAAGGAATCCAGTAGGCCTGTATGTAAACTTGTATAGAAAAACATACTGACTTAGCTGTCAGTCATTGAGCGGATTCACTCACAGGACTCCTAAGCCCAAAATGAGCAGGAATTTCAATGAGGCTATTATAAGTTCTAATGACCTTTTTTTTCCACAAAACGTTATATTGATCCACCCAGCTCCTTCTGCTCTATAACATAATGCTGGCAGATCACGCTGCTTGTTCAAAGTAGCAGGTTCCCTTTAAGACAGGGCAACTACATTAAAGGGGTTTTACCACGAAGTAAAAAGCTAGCTGTGAGCCAACCGTGCATGAGAATGAGGAAGGCAACACTTGAGGCACTTGGCTAAATTTGGAACTCCTAAAGAAGTGAATGGGAAGAACAGCTGCAAGCGCTGCCCTTCCATGTATGATTGGCTCACAGCTAGCTCATAAAACTCTTTTAATTATATTGGCTTTAGATATGTGAGTATAATCTTACATCCCCTATTAAGGAACATTGTATGGTTGACTACAGGTTTTTACAAAACATGTATAGGAAAAATATTGATAATAAAAGGTTTTGATTGTTTTTAACAACAGCCTAAAATTATAATATATTTGACTGCAAAAGAATAACTGCTTGGAAGCAAATTGAATATTTAAGTATAAGAGGAAGTTCTGTTACTGCACTCAAACCTGTTCTGATACTTTGCTCTTTCTACTTTTCAGGTGACCCTTTGTTATTAAAAAGGAGGCGTTGTTTTGTTGACTCAACATTACCTCACCGCTATGGCAGAATGCCGACAGTAAGATAGACATATAATTCTTGCAGACACATACTCAGGCACTACAAACACCATAAACAAGTAGTGCAGCACAAATCTATGGGTGTAGGTGTATTTATTTGGCTACTTACTTGGTAAGTGAGGAATTATGGTCATTTATAATGTTTTTCTCTAATAAAGGTAACATCTACATGTTATGAAATTAGACTAGGCCCCAAGCAGCTGAAGGTTTATGGGCCTTGGTGCAAAACTTCAAATTGGGGCCTTTTCTCTGCAGGCAGTTGCTATTCATAGCTGTGACCACTACTTTTTAACTTTTTACAGGCCACATCTTACATGAATAAATCATAGTTGCCATTTAAAAATGCTTTACAAAATCCCATATTTATGGTTTAATGTTCTAAGTGCCACAACTTATTTTTCTGCTGGTGGAGCTGTGTGAGGGCTTTTTATTTGCGGGATAAAGGAATGTTTTTATTGGCACTATGTTGGGATACATAAGAGTTTTTGATCACTTTTTATTTTATTTTTTGTGAGGTTTAATGAACAAAAATTTAATTCTGACATGCTTTCTTTCGTTTTTATCTGTGGTGTCAGTGTTGTAATCAGGGCCGCCATAAAGCCAGTACAGGGGGTACTGGTCTATGGGGCCCGGAGAGAAATGAGCAGCAGGGGGGCCCGTCGCCCGCTGTGAGCCACCCATCTGCTTCACAAAGAAAATCGGAAACTTTTTTGCAATTTACATACAGAGGGGCCGCACTGTGTGAGGAGAGGCCCGCCCCCGAGTCACAGCGCAGCACAGTTGCTTACACTTATAGTTTCACTTACAGCTCCAGTGGCTGCAGGGCCCGTCCTCCTCCCTCCCTCTCTCTGCTGCCGGGATGACAGATGACATCAGTGAGGTCCGCCCACGGGGCGGGGCCTCACGGAGTTGAATAGTGATGTCATCCCGACTGCAGAGTAAAGCCAGCAGCAGAGAGAGGGAGGGAGGAGGCCGGGCCCTGCAGCCACTGGAGCTGTAAGTGTAAAGTTATGTCTGTGTGCTTATCTGTGACTCGGGGCCGTGCCTCACCTCACACAGTGCGGCCCCTCTTTGTATATAAAAGCCTTCAGGGCCCCCATACAGGGCCTCACTCCACTTCAGGGCCCCCATACAGTGCCCCCAATACAGGGCCCCCATACAGGGCCTCACTCCACTTCAGGGCCCCCATACAGTGCCCCCAATACAGGGCCCCCATACAGGGCCTCACTCCACTTCAGGGCCCCCATACAGGGCCTCACTCCACTTCAGGGCCCCCATTCAGGTCATCACTCCACTTCAGGGCCCCCATATAGTGCCCCCAATACAAGGCCCCCCTACAGGGCCTCACTCCACTTCAGGGCCCCCATATAGTGCCCCCAATACAGGGCCCCCATACAGGGCCTCACTCCACTTCAGGGCCCCCAAACAGGGCCTCACTCCACTTCAGGGCCCCCATACAGTACCCCTAATACAGGGCCCCCATACAGGGCCTCACTCCACTTCAGGGCCCCCATACAGGGCCTCACTCCACTTCAGGGCCCCCATACAGTGCCCCCAAAACAGGGCCCCCATACAGGGCCTCACTCCACTTCATGGCCCCCATACAGGGCCTCACTCCACTTCAGGGCCCCCATACAGGGCCTCACTCCACTTCAGGGCCCCCATACAGTGCCCCCAATACAGGGCCCCCATACAGGGCCTCACTCCACTTCAGGGCCCCCATACAGGGCCTCAGTCCACTTCAGGGCCCCCATACAGAGCCCCCAATACAGGGCCCCCATACAGGGCCTCACTCCACTTCAGGGCCCCCATACAGGGCCTCACTCCACTTCAGGGCCCCCATACAGGGCCTCACTCCACTTCAGGGCCCCCATACAGGGCCTCACTCCACTTCAGGGCTCCCAATACAGGGCCCCCCTACAGCCCTCCCTCATCCCCTGTCCGGACACTCAGGGCCTCCTCATCCCCTGTCAGGGCCCTCAGCCCTCCCCATCCCCCCCTGTCCACGACCCTCAGCCCTCCCTCCAACCCCCCTGTCACACCCTCAGCCCCCCCTCCATCCCCCCTGTCCTTGCCCCTCAGCCCTACCTCCATCCCCCTGTCAGGCCCCTCAGCCCTCCCTCCATCCCCCGTCAGGCCCTCAGCCTCCCTCCATCCCCCCTGTCCAGGGCCTCAGCCATCCTCCATCCCTCTGCGCGGTGCTCAGCCACCCTCCATCCCCCTGTCCAGCCCCCTCAGCCCTCCCTCCCTCCCCCCTGTCCCGGCCCCTCAGCCCTCCCTCCATCCCCTGTCCGCCCCTCAGCCCTCCCTCCATCCTCCTGTCCAGCCCTCAGGGCCCCCTCATCCCCCCTGTCAGCCCCTCAGCCTCCCTCTATCCTCCACTGTCCACGCCCACAGCCCTCCCTCCATCCCCCTGTCACGCCCCATAAGCCCCTCTATCCTCCCTGTCACGCCCCTCAGACCTCCTCCATTCCCCTGGGCCCGCCCTTCAGCCCTCCTCCATCCCCCTGTCCCTGGCCCCTCAGCCTCCCTCCAATCCACTGTCCACGCCCCTCAGCCCTCCCTCCATCCCCCCTGTCCACGCCCCTCAGCCCTCCCTCCATCCTCCCTGTCCACGCCCCTCAGCCCTCCCTCTATCCTCCCTGTCCACGCCCCTCAGCCCTCCCACCATCCCCCAGCTGGACACCAGCCCTCCTCCATCCCCCCTGTCCAGCCCTCAGCCCCCTCCATCCCCCCTGTCCTGGACCCTCAGACCTCCCTCCATCCCCCCTGTCCAGACCCCTCAGCCCTCCCTCCATCCCCCGTCCTGGCTCCATCCCCCTGTCCAGTCCCATCAGCCCTGCCTCCATCATCCCTCCATCCCCCCTGTCCTGGACACTCAGACCTCCCTCCATCCCTCCTTTCCTGGACACTCAACCCTCCCCGTCCAGACCCTCCATCCCGTCCGCTTAGCCTCTCTGTCAAGATGGTAATTAGTACCATTTGGGGTATATGGATGGGGTCTTTTTACATGTGGGGGCACAGTTAGGAAGATGATAAAGTGAGGAGTATCAGGTGTTTGTGTGGTAATTCTGCAGGGACAAGTGTGGGCTGGGAGAAGTCATCATGGCGGTCTGGAGCGGATGGAGAAGAAAAAGGAAAGTGAATGACTCATCAGACAAGACATCACCTGTGGGGTCACTAAATGCAAAAATTATATACCACTCTATGAGCACTGTATGGCAGTTATATTGGTCTTGGTATAATGCTTTACATACGGTAACAGTATGGTGGTAGTATTCAGTGTTGTATGGTGTAGATATGTGGTGATGATGTTGCAGTTTTATTTGGTCTTCATTTGGTTATATTGGTCTGGGTATACTGCTTTCGGTAGTAATATTATAGGGTGATCATGTGTTCGTATTCGCTGGCCTTTGTATATGTACAATATAGATAAACTGTATGTTGTGAAATCCAACAAGAACTAAATTGAAAAACAATGGCGCCCGGAAACTTCAGCTGTGTGGGGCCCTGAAATTTCTGACGGCGGCCCTGGTTGTAATACATAGCAATACATTACTTAATTGCTATGTATTTTGCCTGTGGCAGACAGCCTATTAGAACTTCACTCCAGCAAAGCCTAATAGGCTTCTGTACATGACAGACCAAAATAAATGCCAAATAATGACCTCTAGCTGCCACAGCAATCATTGGCATCCCGTTATTTTGTTTGCGGGGTGCTACTGGCTAGATAAAGGTAGCCACTGACTCTGTCAACCACCTAGATGCCCTGCCACTATTGATCATAGCATCTAGGAGAATGCAAGTGCCAGATATGATTGTTGCATGGCTGTGTCTTTGTGACCAATGCAGTTACAGTTGTGTTGTGACAGGGGCCTTTGTGTCCCCTGGCTCAGGGGCCCGGTTGAAGTGCAATGGTGGCTGCACCCCTTATTGCTTCAAGACTGGATCTAAGGGAAACATGTATGGAACAAGGTGCATCGAAGTTAATTTTCTCATCTATTTTTCAGTGTCAAATGCGCCTGAATGTATGTAAGTGTTTTTTTATGCTCATAAATGGTGTCTAAACTTCATTGCACCTCGTCTGTGTGTTTGGCGCATTATGGAACTTAGGCGCGTAACTAATGCGCCAAACATGTATAAAGGCTATAGATAAGCTGAAAATAAAAGAAAAGTCACTAGAATAGCATGTCAGGGAATAGAAACTATGGTACACCTGTGGTGTGCTGGCTTTTGCTGTATGTAGAATAAAGGGTGAGAGCAGCAAAAATACATTTCAAATTTAATGTACCGTATATACTCAAGTATAAGCCGAGTTTTTCAGCACAAAAAATGTGCTGAAAAATCCGACCTCGGCTTATACTCGAGTCGCATGCCGGCACTCGGGCGCTGCGATGGCCCAAGTGCCGACAGGGACGCTTCAGCTATGTGCGACTCCTCAGGGAGCACATATAACTGAATGTCGAGTACAGCCGACAGCGTCCAGGCACTGCCATGGCCCGAGCACTGTCAGCGATCTCTTCCCTTGTATGCGACTCCTCCGGAGTGCATACAGGTGAAGAGATATCACTGCGAAGCAGAGAGCGAGTGCTCCGTGCTCTGCAGTGGACTCCGGGTGGCCGTAAACTCGCGGCTGTCTGGAGTTTCCGGCACAGGCAGCGCGCGTGTCATCACGCTGCGTGCGCGGCCTGATGACATCACCCGCTCTGTGCCGAGAAGACGGAGCGGAGCGCCTGGGAGGCGGAGCAGTGGGGGATCGAGGTGTTTGTTTTTTTGTTTTAAAACCCTGCCTATACCTGCCTATAACCTGCCATGGGGGAACTATACCTGTCTATAGCCTGCCTATGGGGGCATATCCATGCCTATAGCCTGTCTATGATGAACTATACCTGCCTAGAACTGCCTATACCCTGCCTATGAGGACCTATACCTGCCTATACCCTGCCTATGAGGACCTATACCTGCCTATAACCTGCCTATGGGGGCAATTACCTGCATACAACCTGCCTATAAACTGCCTATGGGGGCAATTACCTGCCTATGGGGACATATGGCTGCCTATACCAGCTTATAATCTGCCTATGGGGGACATTAAACTGCCTATACATGCCTATAACCTGCCTAGAGGAGACATTAAACTGCCTATAACAGCCTATATCTGCCTATGGGAGACATTAAACTGCCTAGCCCTGCCTATATCTGCATATAGGGGACACTAAACTGCCTGTACCTGCCTATATATGCCTATGGGGGACATTAAACTGCCTATACCAGCCTATATCTGCCTATGGGGGACATTAAACTGCCTATACCTGCCTATGGGGGACATTAAACTGCCTATACCTGCCTATATCTGCCTATGGGGGACATTAAACTGCCTATGTAATTTTATTGGTATCCATTTTTATTTTTGATATTTACCAGTAGCCGCTGCATTTTCCACCCTAGGCTTATACTCGAGTCAATAAGCTTTCCCGTTTTTTGTGGCAAAAGTAGGTGCCTCGGCTTATACTCGGGTCGGCTTAGGCCGTGTTCACACGGCTTATTTGCCGACAGATTGGCGCCGTATTCCGCGCCGGATTTGCGCTTCAATACGGCGCCAATCCGTCGGAGTCATTACGGTAATCCACTGCTCTTCATAGAGAACAGTGGAATCTGTCGCTCTCCCGCTCGGCAAATCACGCCGCGGGGGGAGAAAGTGACATGCACATTTATTTACGGTGCGGACGCGCCGTAAACAATGCATTGTCTATGGGGCCGGGAGCGGCGCCCCCGCCGCGCTCCGGCCCCGCCCCGTCCCGCCCCGTATTCACGGCGGATTTGTGCGCTCAATACGGCGCACAAATCCGCCGTGAATAAGCCGTGTGAACACGGCCTTATACGCGAGTATATACGGTAGTAAATATTAAAAATGTTAACAACATCATCAGTGGCTTGTTTAATGTAAAATTAGTTTTAGATTCTATTCAGTTTAAATACATTTTATAGGAGATATTTTTTTTATTAAATTTAAATAATTTAATTTTATACAGTTTGATAATTATTATAAATTACTATTTTTATTGTACGGGTGTAAGTTGAGAAATATTTAATTTTTTTTTCCCTAACAGCAAATCTAGCCCCACTTCGACTCCTCAGGCTCAGGCAGACCACATTGAAATAGGTCTGCCTGTTGGAGCAGTGATGCACCTAGTTTTGCCGAAACACATTCATATATGTGTCTAATCTTAGGAATGTGGTGCGACACCCCCAGAACACCCCATGTTAGGCACATTAGAAAGTGTCAAGTCTTATGAACAATGCGCCTAACACATTCGTTGGGCACATTAGGCATCGTACCCTACTCACTTTGACACATTTTATGCCAGAAAAGGTTGAAAACCCCAATCATACATATCTCCCTAACTAACTTTCAGTAAAGGTGCAACATATCTGAAATAACTACGCTTCATTTAATAAGGGATATCTT
Organism: Phyllomedusa bahiana; assembly: GCA_025379985.1. NCBI lineage: Eukaryota > Metazoa > Chordata > Amphibia > Anura > Hylidae > Phyllomedusa > Phyllomedusa bahiana. The sequence continues at coordinate 47,689 of JAODAL010008128.1, read as the reverse complement.
CACGGCTGTGATCATACAGTATATGCTAGAAAAACACAACATGATGATAATGCAAGTACCTATAGCTACATACAGTATATAGACCACATGTAGATTTTCAGATAATAATCCTTCCAAGTTTTACATAGTTTACAGATCTGTAAACAGGATGTATGACATATTATAGCACACAATAGTGCACATTTATCAAGGCAGCTGCTCCAGAATTTTGGCACAATTTGTGCCAAAAATAATGCGGTTCATGCTTCACACCACATTTATTATGTGATTTATACGGTTTCTAGACACTTCTGTGTCTTGCTCGACAAAAGAAGTGTCGCCTTGTTTAAAAGGGGTGTTTAGTGTGGCTTAGTGTGTGACACCGTGTGTCAAAATTTTCTCGCAGTTAGTATCATAAAGTAAGCCAACTTAAGAATAATGTTAAGTTAGACTATAATGTTCCAATTTTCCCCCAAGATTTATCAACACTGTGATAAATGTGGTGTATTTTAAGACTGAGCAGTCTAACTTTAAACTGTCATAGAGATAGACACTATTGATAAATCTGTCCCAGTGCCTATTTAACCTTACATTTTGATATAGTCACTAACTATGTAACTATATCAAAATATTAAAATAGGCACTATGCATTTTGGTATGTAGCATTCTTCCAGCATCCATCAACTCCCATTTTGTCTGTCTGACTGCCAGATCACAAAATTTCCACTGCTCCAGAGTTCAGTGGCATTATGTTTTATACCACTGCAGCTGACATTTGGGGCAACATGTCCCATTAGGGCTGTGCCATTCTTTTGGTGTATTTTGCGTCAAAAACTGTTGATGACCTATTCTCTATATAAATGAACTGTCGGACACCAAAACTAGGCGCATTATACCGCAGGCAGGGGCGTCGCTAGGCAGTATCATTCGGGGCAGAAGCCCCGGATGTAAAGCCTTCTGCCCCAAATGATTAGTCTTCTCACTCTCTCTGCTCGCTGCAGTGAGAGGCTCCGCCCACCTCCAGAACTTCACCACTCTCAGGGAGCAGTGAGAGCAGCCCTCCTCTTCTGTGCTCCCTGCTCAGCCCTCCCCGATGCTCAGCACCTACAGCAAGGTTCCCTGCCTCCTCCTGCCGGCTCCTGCAGCAGATCGTCGGCCCCATCACTATGGAAACCAGAACGAGCTTCTGGTTTCCTCAAGTCTTCCAGAGCTGCCTAAACAGCCCACGAGCTTCTAGGACCCCAGTGACCCTGCATAAGGTATGTCCTGAGGCAGGATGAAGGGCTATGCCCCCACCTCACATGTCTATACTCATATACTGGACCTGTGTCACAGAGGTACAGTATATTTGTATATACATCCACAAAGGACAGTATATACACAAATGTAATACACAGATAAATATTGGACATATGTATATACTGTTCCTGTGTGTATATGCAGTATATATTTATATATACACACTACACCACTTATATGTATACATATATATACACAGACACATGTACTTCACACAGGGACAGTATATACTCAAATGTAACACCCAGATAAGTATTTATACATGTATATTCTATCCCTGTGTGAAGTACATGTGTGTTTTTAAATAATGGTGTAGTGTTTTTAAATAAACATATTTAATTTTTAAAACTGTAAAATCACCAAACATTTATCACTGTCCATATTTACCTGTGTTTGCATTTTGTTTAAATTGCCCCTGTGTAACAGTGGTGGGTGCCCATCTATGGATAAAGTTGATGTAAAAGTGGCAGAAAGAAAAAATAAAAAAAAACAAACACAAAAAAACACTATATAAGTTTTTTTCCCCATTACAAAATGTTTGTAATAAAATTTTTTTTTAAAAATCACTTTTTTTGGCACACTGTGTGCTAAAAAACCCTGTGCAAAAACGATATTTTACCCCCCCCAGAAACTGCTAAAAAAATAAAAAAAAAAAATTTTTTGTTCATCCCACATGCAAAAAATTTGAATAAAAGCAACCAAAAAGTCCCATGGCCTCGAACAGCCCAATAAAAAAAGAATGGCTTTTTGAAAAAAAAAAATAAAAAACACTGTGTTTTTTTAGGTTTTTTAAACTACATCACCAAAAATATACTGGTTTTTTCGACTATAAAGAGGCCTTTTGTTCCCCCAAAATTTTTGGGAAAGAAAATGGGGGGACAATGTTTTGGTGGGAGGTTTGGGGGTATTTGTCTGAAGACCATCAGCAAGGAGTCAAAGCAGAGTTCTGCTGCGGGAAGTGGGGCGGGTTTAATTAACCCCTTAAGCATATGGATGTCCCTGAACATCTAAATGGCTTGAAGGAGTATAAAGGGGGGCTCACCGAAAAGCCCCTTTCTATGCATGGCAGACAGGGGGATTTTTCCTTACACTCACCCAAAAAAAGGGCCCGTCCCCCCAATTTTTTGGGAAACCTACAACCCCCCTGCCCCGCGGGGCCTGAAAAATTTCAAAAGCCCAAATTGCTAGCAATGTAGATATTGCCTGCATTTTTTCTACGCCTAGATTAGGTGCACAATTTTACTTGCAAGGTACAGATACCAGTGCCAAATTTTTGAAGGTTGTTCATTCGGGAGCATTTAAACACTCTTTTAAAATCACCTTAAAAACTTAAAAGGCGCCTCTTTTCTGAAATGTTGTTTGGTATTGGGAGGTCTATGGTGGGGACCGGCTTGTTAAATTTTGGGGCCAGCCCATGGTGATTGGTATCACCGGACACTACCATATTTCCCCGCCCTTTTCCTGTTGTTCCATGCCGGCAATAGTGCTTTTTTAGCTGGGAAGAAAGCTTTCCTTGTTTTCCTTTAAATCCCTGTCCCGTAATATTCCCTCCATCCCTCAACCACAAACCTTAGCTGCTTGTCCTGACCTTCCTGTCTGTCCCTGACTATGAGCCAGCCTAGTGATTCTGTACCACGCAACCCCCTTGTTCCACTCCAGCAGTTACGAAAAGGGAAAAAGACCTGGGGGTTTGCTATCACTTTGCAGCGACCTCTTGTGAAATCCAGTGGCCCCTTAGACTCTGCTCCCTGGTCCAGCTTACACCATCGTCTGAGGTGGTACAGCAGATCCACTACTCCAGCAGTTACACACTATATGGTCAAATGTTTTGTAAGACCCCCCCCAATTATGGTTTAAAGGGTTTCAGTTACCTCATTACAACCAAAAAGAACCATAAAAAATTTAGCACACAGTTCGTTCAATAACACCGCTAAGTATGGGGAAATTTCTTTAAATTGGTTCTGCCCCGGTTTTCTACCTCCTGGAAAATATTTAATTTCTAACTTTCTTGATTTCTTGTGAGTTTAATTACCAGGCCTCGGTTTAAAATTTTTTTTAAACCAAAACCGGGACATTGAAATTTGGTGTGAAAAAGGGCCGGGAAGGGGGCTAAACCCCGGCCCCCAGGAAAAGGTGCAAGTGCCCCCCACCCTGCCCCCCCTCCACTCGGAAGTCCTCCCACCGGACCAAAAGGGTCTTATCAATGCTGGATTTTTATAATACTCAGTTCAAATGCCCATGATTGTCATTCTTTGGCTACATGGTCATTTTAAGATACTTATTAAATTTTAATTAGAGCTTAGGTACATTACATTAAGTTAATGAAGGAGGGTCACAGAGAATTGTATAGACTCGGAGTGAACAACTAGGCTTGATCTGTCAGATTGTGCTATTTCAGGGAGATGCAATTAAACAATACACAAACCAATAGGGAGGTTCACAACAAAGCATGATTTTTTGTGGCTGGCTGTTTAGTGGGGGGAAGAAGGGAGAGGTGTCTGTATGACCTGTAATGTAAAAAAAACAATGTAGTCATTTCGTAAATGGAGGCGAATTAAAAATTTGTGTTTTAAGGCAGGGCTTTTCAATATGTAAAGATTGGGACATCACTTTGATCTCCACGGCTAAGGGGAACTCCACATCCCGCCCCTGAATGTATTGTTTTACAAGCAGCATGCACACAGGGAAAGGGTCCTGATTTTACACTGAAAAACCCTGCCCATACTGAGACAGAGAAGCACTGTACAAACAGCCGACCTGATGTTACATGGCACCTTGCAGAGGATTTTAGGTGCAACTCCCTAAAATGCTGTAGAAGAAGATGATACCGAAGCAACAAAAGTGTTAGTCCACTAGCCCTCTTGTCAAACAATTACATGATGACATTGTAGAACTGTTGTATTTTGAGTGCAAGTAATGGAGTTATACAGGGCAGAAAATTCCCTCCTTCCCCCAAGGTGTCATCTCTCCCCTGTCCTCCGTCAAGTGCCATGTCCCTCTTACTGTGTCTTACCTAAGGTATTAGGGTATGTTAACAGGATATATTTTGGTGCATAATTTTCGACAATGTACGCGCCAAGATACGCTTTTAACAATGATAAAGTACAGCACTCCTTGAGTGCAGTGTGAAATCATTGTCGTTGTGTATTTGACATTGATTTTATTCATGCTGAGAAATACAAAAGTATAGGAGGCAGAAATCTGCCTTGGACCAGTGTGTGCTGTTTTCTTGTTGAAATTACGTGCTTGCAAGCAGATACTTTCAACAGGTAAAAGAATGCATTTTTCGGTACGTGCCACAAAATATCATCTTTTTCCCTCCAGGCATTATCTCACACTCTCCTCTCTAGGACTTCCTTTTCTTTTTAAGTATCATCATCCATCCTCATGAATTATTTTTCCTTCCCTGTTGATTGTCTATTCATTTCAGTCAGCTTCACTACACTACTACATTGTCTGCAGTACCTGCAGAAGAGCAACAGGGCCACTCTAAAAGGTCATGGCTCCTTCTGCAAACATTGCAAAAAGTTTAGAGAATTAAAGTATTCCACTGCAGAGCATCCATACCTTTATAGTGTTGTGATTATCAGATATTAGAAAATATTAGAAACTCTCAAATGTTTGAGCAGTAATATACTACAGTTAGTTTTCAGGTACTACATGTAGATAAGAATGACTGCATTCAATGACTGCATTTAATGTGCTTAATGTCAATAGCTTTGATTTGGTGAAATCAAGACCGTGAGGTTCTGAAAATCAAACTGCTGTCTAAACACACTACTTATTAATGCCTACTGTGTCTTCTTATGAATTAGTTAGAAATAGTGAGCCTTACGAAAGTAAATGTTTGCATACTGATGTATGTAGTGTTTATGCCTGGGTTAAATGCTATGTATTCAGTATTGCTATCTTTCTTTCTAGAAAGGTTCAAGGTTGAATTTCTCTTGACACACAAAAAAACAAATTCCAACAACATTTCCCTGTTCCTCATCTGAAAAGGAAGTGTAATATTTAACATCCACATTTTGCACATTAACTGCACTTTGTGAAAAGAAGAACCATTAAACTTGTTGAAGTTATGTTTTAAACTTTATCTATGGGAAGTATATTTTATTAGCCCTTTCCTCTACACCCATGAGGAGAAATGATGGAAATATGACCTCCTCAACAATGGCACCTGCATGCCTCTGGATATGTGTGAAACAGAATCCATGACAATATTCCAGCCACGTTAGAAGAATGCTTACTAGGTATTCCAGCCACACCATGTGCACTATGGGCAGCACAGCATTATAGTGCCCCCCACTCTTTAGCATATTATTAATTGTATCCTGATGTCTACACAATCAAACTTAGAGAAGCACAATCGTGACGTTCACTTGAGAGCTCTCAATATTACTTTAAGGGTTTCCATTTAATTGTAAATGCACCCTGTCTGGTAGTGGGATGCTCATAAGTAAATGCCCCGAAAAAAAGTGTTGCAATAGCCTTAAACACTTCCTGATGGAAAAGACACATGAATCTGTAGGATTTAGTCTCTACAAAAGGGACTTTCCAGTCTCTAACACTGTTCTACAAATATATTCAGCAGTGCAAACACAGTTTGTAAACAGTATTCGTCACACACTAGATATGATGGGTCGCGTTCATTGGTAGGATTTGTGATTTTACTTCATAAAAGGTAAGGAAAAAGGTTTTTGATTGTTACTGTCACTGAAACGTGACGTAGGGATTATAAAACCCAAAATCCAAAAAGATCTTTTTTGTGTCAATGGCTTTATTTAGATTAAAACCTGAAAAGGAGGGAATAGATATACTTAATTTAATAAAACATACATATTTTTACTGGTGTTTATAGTGAGACTTTGTACCATCGCCCTTTAAATAACACTAATGCCACTGATAAAGGGGGATGTTCACATGGCTGATTTGGATGTTGTACAAGAATCTACAGTTCCCTATTTTGCACAATGCATTTGTATGCAATTGTAAGTGGGGTGAAGTGTGAAATAATGTACTTGAGCCATGTTTGCAGGGGTTTTGTTTTTATGGCATTCCCTCTTTGGTATAGATTATGGATTATCTGTATTCTGTAGGTCAGTATGATTCCGAAGATACCAAATATGTAGGGTTTTCTTCATGTTTTAGTATTTAAAAAAAATACAAACATTCTCCATTCTTAAATTTGTGCTGCAGCACCATTTTGTGCTACCAACTTTTTTGTTCTTAAATTTATGGACCTGAGTTAGGTCACATTTTATGCAGGCTGAAGTGTAGTTTTTATTGGTATCATTTTGAGATACATTTAACTGTTTGACCACTGTTTAATCACATTTTTAGGGCATGTGAAATAACCAATAAAGGCTTTTTTTCCCCTCTACAGTGTTCAGCATATGAGATGAATGTTACATTTTAATGGATCAGACTTCTGTGGACACAGCAATACCAATTATGTGTACCTGTTTTTTATGTGTAAAATAGCAAATGGGGGGTAATTTTAGGTGTTTTGTTTTTTTTAATGTATACTTTAAAAAATTTACATTTAGTCCCCCTAGGGTACTTGACCATTAGGGGACTCGATTGCTGATACAACCTTCTGCATTGTATAAGCAGTGCAGAAGGGTGTACCAAGATGGAGATTCTATTACTCTCTGTCTACGGCAGCACTGTTTCTCATTCATCAAGATACCGCAGCCGTGATCACCACAGTGCCTAAATGGTTAAACAGCAGAGATTGGAGTCGACTCTGTTCCCTGCTGATAGCAGCAGGTGTCAGCTGCAAGTAGCAGCGGTCTTACTGAGTAAGCCTGCTGTATAGGACCTTACTGACTTCATGACGTACTCATACATCATATGTCAGTAAGGGGTTAAAACCGTATGCTTAATATTGTAAAGCTCTCTTTGTGCTGCCAAAGCAGCAGGTTTCTTATTAGATACCAGGGACGTTCTAATCGCTGTTCAAAACATTAAATGGGTGGACACTTACAGCTGGATTGCTGCAGATGGGGAGGCACTCTACACCAGCATCCCACATAGGGTTGCAATAGAAGCACTCAAGCACCATCTAGGAAAGTACAGCAATTATTCAGAGTCATTACAGCAATACATCTTAGATGTAGTCCAATTTCTAATGTCGCACAATTACTTTATGTTCAATGGCAAATTTTATCTACAGGTGTCGGGGGTTTCTATGGGAGCGAAATACTCCCCATCTCTCGCCAACTTAACAATGTCATGGTGGGAGGAAATATATGTTTTCAACATGGACAACCCCTTTTGTGGGAGGGTCATATGGTACGGCAGATACATCGATGACCTCCTAATAATATGGGAGGGTGATGTGTCTGCCGTACCTGACCTGATATCGTATATGAATAACAACCCACTCAATTTGGTTTTTACCTACAAGTGGAATAAACACACCATCAATTTTTTGGATCTGACGTTAACAGGATTGCCAAATGAAAGTATTTCGACCAAAACGTATCGTAAAGAGAGTGCAGGAAACACCATACTACACTTCAAGAGTTTCCACACAAAAGCAACTAAAAAATCGGTCCCTGTAGGAGAACTGACTAGGGTCAGAAGAAATTGTAGTAATCAAGAAGATTTTTCTGTTGAAGCGGACATAGCCTGTAAGAGATTACAGGAGCGAGGATATCCAAAACAATTATTGAATCTGGCGGTCCAAAAAACACAGAACAGAGATAGAGAACAGTTACTAATAAAACAAAAAACAAGTAACAACAATAGACAAAACAAGTGTAAAAATATACCTACACTTGTGTTGGATCACACGATACAATTCAGAGAAATTAAAAAAAGTGGTGACTAAGTATCTCCCTGTTCTGTGTGAGGACTCTACGCTAGATTCAATATTAAAAGAAGGCTATCAGATAGTACCGCGTAGAGCACAAACCACAGGTAGTTTACTAACTTCAAATTGCTACAGGCCCCATAAGTCAAAAACTACGTGGCTAAGTTGTAAGGGCTTCTTCAAGTGTGGTCTTAGACAATGTAGGACATGCACATATGCTAGTCCTGCAAAAGAATTCTCTGACAGCACAGGGAATCTGAAATTCCCTATAAAACAATTCACAAACTGCAATTCGCAGTATGTCATATACCAGGCCTGGTGCACAGAATGCGAGATTCAATACATAGGTAGCACGATTAGGAAATTTAAGACAAGATTTCTAGAGCACCTGAATGATGTTTCATCAATAGCCAATAGAAGTAAATCTGGATTGTCAAAACATTTTATTCATATGCACAATTCAGATTGCAGCACCTTGAAAGTCAAAATAATTGAACGAATCTCCAAACCTATCAGGGGAGGGGATTTGGTGCGCCAGTTGCGTAATAGAGAGGCATATTGGATCATTACGCTAAACACAGCAGCCCCACAGGGGTTAAACATCAAACAGGAACAAATGTGTTATTATTAAAACATAGTAACATGGTCCACTGATTGTATCTGTATAATCTCTTGTATTTGGCAATTTAGTTGTTTTTATAGTCACTAATATCTGTTATGGCATTGCAATATCTGAGATTCGGGACGTATTGAAGCCCATGCGCATGCGCAACCTCTCGTTGCCAGGAATAGCCCTTGGAGAGGTTGTACGCATGACCGGAACTATGTGTCACAGGTTCCGGAACGCCAGTGCTGGCGGTACTCTATGGTTCTATGAATCGAGGGAAGCGCTGGGCGCCAACATGTCCCGATCTCATCTGATTGAGTCCAGTTGTGGCCAATAGTAAGTAATTATAATTAAGATATTATTGCATGCATGTATATATAACAGATAGGTCAGTTGGCTTAAACCATTGCTATGACTAAGGGCGAGACATACTGAGCCCGAAACGCGTCAGCGTACTTGTTCCGGTGTCATTCTGGGTACTACTCCTATCCGCTGACAAGGTGCCTTTTTTCCATATCATATGTTTTTATATTCATTACTTTATAAATAAAAATTTTTCTGCATGTTCTTAAAAAATCCTAGTGGGTCGTGCTGGACTTCCGTTTCAAGTACTTTCTATATACAACTGCAAGCTTATGCAGGTATCCGAGCACTAAGCATGGTGGAATGAGCTGGCTTCATCTGTCTTTGAAACAAAGCAGCAGGACCCATTGGGGCTTGGATTCCATAATACCTCTAAAAGTGTCCTGTGGTATCTGGCATCGGGACATTAGTAGCAGATCTTTTATGTCCTTAAAGTTGTGACTTGAGTCCTCCATGGAAGAACTTGTTTTTACAGTATATCAAGATGGTACTTCGAATTGGGAGTTGTGTTATTTGGAAGCAAACAACTTGAAATTTTTTTGTCACATATATCAAACCATTCTTCTATGTGAATGTGGATGGATGGTCTGCTACAAATGTTTGGTTAAGTGGTATGTTTCAAAGTAACATCCACAGAAAGAGGAGAAACCAAACATCCCCAGAAGAGCATTACCCAGAACATTACATTGAAACCTCCATTGGCATATTGGTGCCATCTATTACCTAGGTGAGTGTCACAAACACCCAGCCATTCACATAATGTGAAAGAAAACGTGATTTATCATACAAGCACACTTTCTTTTATTCCTCCATAGTCCAATTTGGATGCCCACTGTAAATACTTTTGTTGGTGGACAGGGGTCAGCATGGGCACTGGTCTGCAGTTATGAGGCTCTATACACAGAAACCTGTAATGCACTGTGTGTTTTGACACCTTTATGTCATAGACACTAGTGTTGATCGATTTAATCGAGAACGGCAAAAATCAAGATCGAGTCGATTTTCGATTTTTAGAAAATCATTTTGATTTTTTGATTCGATCGTCATTTCCCATTAAAGTCAATGTACAGTGGAAATGGTCCGATGTGTCGATTGCGATTTTTTTAACCAATTTTACCATTTTTGGAAAATCGATGATCTCTAATAGACACCATTAACTATTTCAGTATGTGGACTACAGGAGTTCTTCTCTGGGATCAGATAATCAGGCTGGCCTTCATTCCCAATACACATCAATGAGCCTTGGATGCCCATGACTGTTTCAAATAGGTAGGTTCTAAAGTCAAAGATCCTTACTCCAGCCCATTGTTTTACTTACTGTCTAATATATCCCATGACTTGACATGTACCATTGTCATGAGTTACTAGTATTCAATGTTATTCATTTATCTGTCAGAGGTTTTAACATCATGGCTGATCAGTGAAAAAGCATCCTGGTATGTTTTAATATTATCTTATTGTGTTTGCTATTCTGCTCGTACATACACATGCAGATGTTTGGCTTAAATTGAATATTTACTCTGCCCACTCAGTGAAATTCAAGATAGCATGAAAGGTTTTACAAGCTGCGTTATTTTAACTTAAACTCTTCCATGTCTAGAAAATGCAACAGAGATGACCATAAATCAGGCTGTTTTGTTTGCTGTCCCAATACCAACTGCATGAAATGTAAAACACTGTTTTTACAGCAGGTCTTCTGTTGATAACATTGTGCAGTGAATGATTTGTGCTTAGCGTTCAGGACATGCTGGTAATATAAATTGTTTTAGTTATTGTTCATTGAACATGTATTGGTATCTTAGTACATCCATGATCAAAAATTTGCAAGTTTTACTTAAAGGGGTTTCTCCTCATAATTATTAGCTTTAACATGTAGTGAAAGGTAAATGAAGACTGTTACCAAATACATTGCTGTTTTGATTTTGCTCTGTTCAGGAAATAAAGAAGATTTAATCTACTGTTGGTGTAAACAAGTTTCCTTGGTTATGAACCACCTCTCCCCTCCCTCTTATCTAATTGCTCTAAACTGCCATCCTACCATGATGAGTCATTCACTGCTGAGTTTTATCTCTAGTACTGGAGCTTATTTATTTAAGTTAATGATAAGTTTTAACCCTTAGAGCTCAGTAGGTCTGTAGCACACTACAGATTATAAACCTTCTACACTTATATCACTGCTACAGGAATAGCTAGAAATGCATCATTTTAGGCGCATTACAATGTGTCGTGCCCGGTGTATAATGCGCCTAGTTTTGGTGTACGACAGTTCACTTACATGGAGAATATGGCATCAAGAGTATATCTTAATAAACATCAGATATTCCTAAGCTGTTTCAATCATTTTTTCTGAAATGCTCAGTCTAATTTCTATAAAAACAGGCAGATCACCTATTGGGTGAACAAAGATTTAATTGGTGGCATGTCCAACTGTCTCATTATATTGTTTTCCTTGTGGAAAATGTTGCCAGAGTTTTCTGTTGGCAGCTTAAATCCCTTAAAACTGATATCCTTTAAATCTCATGAATTCTTTTCTGTTTTGGGTTAGAAAAGTAGGAGTTGCAACTTTAGTTAAGCAAAAAAGTTATCTTTACACATATACAGTAATTTAAATGTTTAGGTCTAAAACTCACTCTTTTGCCCATAGGTTACTATGGGCAAAAGAGTGAGTTTTAGACCTAAACAGTTTTCATACATGTGGCCCTTCGTCTTTTCTAATAGATGCCACTATGGAGATTCCTGTATTCCTGTATTCTTCTAGGCCTCTATGGATCCTTGTGCCTGACCACTGCTCCTAGACAGTGTGTCTATAAAAATACTCTCTCAACTTGTTAGCTTGTCTTGAAATTATTTCCCATACAGACTCCTAGGCCGCCAACATGAACATAAATTTCAAACAGTGCTCCCTCCACTGTTTTGGAGCAAATTTGTCATGTCTTACATGTAAACCTATATGATGACAACAATGAATAGAGGTAGACATTAATCTTCGGGATAAAGTTTCATCTAAAGAGCTGTATACATGGTGCCAGGATTAAAGAAAGTCCAATGAATTCTGTTTCCATCGCTCTCAATGATTGACAGCTTTCCCTGCAAGATTTTTTATGGCTTTTCTTATGAGTCCAGCAGCATTTTGATCAATTAAGCCATAAATAACTATATAAGAAACATGACAGAGCTATCATATACTTAGCTATTAATACGATGATTTACTATGATGCATAGTCATCTCAGAATTTTCATCTATAGACAATAGAAATATTCCTGTTTGTCTCTGAAAACCCCTAAAAATCTAATACCTTCTCTACAGATTGCTATTAGACATACTAAAACATTACAAGAAGCTCTGTGGTAAGGTTTAAATTAGACATAATTGTCACTCCCTGAATAGCTGTTTATAAACCTTATAGTCATAATAAGTTTTGTTACTCCTTTCGGCAGGATGGAATGTGGGGAATTCCACCGCCTTTAATAATCTTACTGCTATATGGATGTTCTCGAGAATGTGTATGAAAAAGAGTTCTCATGACCTTTTGTTTCAAACATGATAGTGAGCAGTTGGTCCACCTAACATCATCCAAGACTCTCCAAGAAAAAGGACACTAGTGACTTTGTGGACTTGTATGCCCACCCTAAATGCTCTCCCTACAATTTCTTCTTTAAGGACAATGTTTCCATCCAGATTAATTTTGTCTAGGTTTATAAAGGAACAGATAGAGCTGCCAGCTAGAAAAAGATGTATGCAATCTATGCCCACTTACAGAATGGGGGGATCTGATGACTTTTAAGTGAAAATTCCTTTAGATTTGGATGTTTTGTAACAAAACAATAAAATTAAAAAAGTAATTGAAAAAGATTACATTTCTATAAGGTTGTAAGCTTTTACTATTAAAAATGAATCTGAAGATGTTGATTTTCTTACCGGGTGGATGATCTTTCAGGGGAGACCTTTGTTTCTGCTATTGTGCACAGCCTGAATGGCCATCCATGTGACTAAGGCCAGGTAAGCATTAGAGTGGGTTCACATGTTGCATTTGTGTTGTGTTTTTCAACTGCATCAGAAAAGCAAGCAGTTAGAAAAATGTTTGCATTGTTTAAATTAACCCACATGTCAATCGTGTTCCAATTAGAGCTAATTACAAAACCTTCTGGGTTTAAAAGAAAATGTATAAGGGGACATGCATGAAAACTCTCTAGGTGTAAGACTTTCTTTATCGCAAATAGCAACCAATCAGAGCTCCACTTTTAAATTTCAGCAAACTAAATGGAATAAAAGAGGGCTCTGATTGGTTGCTATGGGCAACAAAGAAAATCTTAGACCTAGACAGTTTTCATACATGTGGCCCATAGTTTTGCAGCATTTTTATTTGCATTTTTATGCAGTTGAGAAGTTCATGCAGTAATCCAACTTGTGACCCCAGCCTTAGTATTACATTTAATAAAACTAGACTTTTCTACTAAGTATACATTTCTTTGCAATTTGGACATCCAGTGATGGCTTTAACACATTAGTAACTTTATCTTTGCTATTCTTCCTACAACTAATGAAGTACATAGAGAATATTAACTAGAGAAGGAACTTAAAGTGAAGGTAGTTTTTGCTAACCTATCTAATAAAGGGAAATAAGCTGAACTCTTTGATATATAGTGCTCGTGCTTCCCTCACACTCTGGAACTCACTGCCACAACATATCAGATTCTCCTCCACTTTCACCAGCTTCAAAAGCAACCTGAAAACCCATCTCTCCAGGATAGTTTATAACCTACAATAATCCTGCTGCCACTACACCCCCCACAAACATGTCTGCCCCTCACCGTCTGTCTCTTCCCACCTTCTTTGTAGATTGTAAGCCTTTGCGGGCAGGGTCTTCTCTCCCTCTGTGCCAGTTGTTAGTCATTTTAATGTACAGCGCCCAGGAATCAATGGCACTTTAAAATAAGTAATAAAAGTAATATAGGGTTATATGATTTGAAACTGAAATTCTGAGTAAAAAGCAAAGAAAATCTTAAAATTGTAACTGAAAGTACTGCTGACCCCTCCACATGCAGTGATTGACAGTTTGCTATGTACACACACTGATACAGGGAAAATTGTCAATCACTGCAGGTAGGTACAGTAAGAAGGACTATATCCTCTACTTCTGTCACATCCTGCTCTTAGATAGGGCAACATAAACTGCATGACAGGTTCCCTTTTAACACCCTTGTGTGTGTAAGGTGCATGAGTGTCAATAAGGGCAATGAACCTCAGCGAATATTCTTGATAAGTATCACATAAAAAATTATGAAAATTAGGGCAAAGGTTTTCAATCTGTTTTACAGATGGTTTTTGGATTTGAAAATTGCCTGTAAAGTGACTGTCAACCTTCCACATTGATTTAAATAGAAAACCCGTGCAGCAGCCCACACTGAACGGATTTTCCACCGAACAGTTTTGTATACCACCGGCGTAACGAAAAACTTACAACATGTTCATTCTTCCGCCCAGGCAGAACATGAACATGTGGGTGCGAAGGGGGAGGGCTTGAATCTGCAAACCGCTTACAAAAGTAATCCCCTTATGTGCCAAGAAAAGACAAAATACCGGTCGGAAAATCCGACTGGTATTTGGTCACTAATTGTGATGAAAAACAGCATCACGTTACATTACAACTACAGAACAAGCGCTGAAGCTTTGTTAGTTGTCACAAATTATTCCCCAAATTACACACCTTACTGGACCCATCTGACTGGTTCTATAACATAATCTAGCTCTGTCCTTACTGGACCCATCAGACTGCTTCTATAACATAATCTTGCTCTAACCTCTGTGCAAAAATAGATTACTTTATAGTGCCACAAGAAAAACAGCATGTACAACAAACCATATAAAAATTAGAACAACTTTGACACAAGTCCAGCAAATTGTAATGTTCATCATCAAGATAACTGGCCTTTGGCATTAGATTTTAGCTGGTATGTGTCCAGGTCTTGAGTATCCTAAGACACAGCAACACAAACAGCTTTTGTTTGTTGATGTTGAACAAATTCCTCTGAACAAACATCATCTGCAAATACATAAAGATGGCCGTGAGCCTTCAGTATGTGAGGAATACAATATCTACAGGGCACAAATGGCATAATATTTCAGTCTATTGTACAGCTGTAAGGATCCTTAATTTAACTACACATTCAAATTTCTTCAAATTTCACTCGCCCGCTGAGACCTTGTGCACCACATTTTGCCTGTACTACTTTTATATGATTAACGTGCGTATAGGCTATAATTAGCCAAACTTTTGCCAAAAGAGAGTCATTTGGTGTATTTCAGGGAAGTTTATTTAGGAGTACCTCAGAGCTTTTCAAAACATCTGTAAGGCCCCATTCACATCATATTTCTGGCACCCGTTCATGGTATCTATTAGGATACCGCAAAAATATATACCACAACGAGGCTGCAATGGGCCCATAGACTTCAACAGGGCAAACAAAATCCTAACTGGATTGTTTGCCCTATTTAGTAGACATTAAGGGCGACATGCTATATTTATACCCAGGCGCATTACAGAGCACCCACGGCACTTTGTAATGCGCCTGAGATCGGGGGCGTGCTGGAGGCGTGTCGCACTACAACCTTATAAAGCTACACATTTATAGCTTTAGTACTGCAAATCCAGGCACATTACTGCTGGAACAGGTAGCCCACATTTAAAGTGGTTTAACTGAGCCAGGACTACTGCTTAGTAGCTAGAAAGCACTAAATCTATGACCCGCAGTAGAACAGGTTCATAGATTCAGGCGCATTCTACCCTACAAAAAAAATGGTGCCTGGGTGCCAAAATATATACATGTCGCCCTTACTGTCTCTGCATCAGACACAAAAGCATGGTAGAACATGCATTTATGTCCGATGCAAAAACCGTGTACATTTGCTAAAAACGGCAAACAAAGTCCAATTAGGAATATGTTTGCCCTATTGAAGTCTGTGGCCTCACAACAGGATACATTTTTGCACTATCCCGATGGACAGCATGAACAGAAGCCAAAAACGAGATGTGACTCTTCCAAAAAGACAATGTGACATATCACATGGCTAGAAATGTCTAACATTGGTTGGAAGAGCATGATCAAAACCTGGATCCCTTAAAGGGGTTGTCTCACTACAAAGAATAGTTTTCAAAATGTAGGGAACACTAAATGAAGACATTTTCCAAAGATCTTGGTTTGTTCATCTTTTTTTGTTCAGGAGCTGCAAATGATTTTATCACCTTCTGAGGGCTCTCAGGTTTCCCAAATGACCGACCTGTGTACTCCTTATCCCCTGCTGTTTGTTCTGATAGCAGAGAGGGATGTCATCATACAGGTTTCAGTTGGCAGTGTGTTATCTGATCTTTCAGACAAAAGACTAATTACTCTACTGTTTACATTAGCTCAAAAGCTTCTCTGGACCTCAGAGAAGGTAATTTATTTAATCTAGACTAGTAAACATAATAAACAGAGAAGCCTGAATATATGGAGCCCATATGCTAATTACTGACAGCTTGACCAGGAAGTGACAGAGCAAAACAGCATTATTTCATTCATGCATCCTATGAAACTTTGAGATCGGACAACCCCTTTAATTTCAAAAACTTGAACTCAATGGAGCACCTGTGGAACCACGTCAACAATCATGTTCACTCTATGGATCCTCTACCACGCACCCGCCAGCAGCTGTGAGATGCACTGCAGTCAGCATGGCTCCAGATACCTGAGACAACCTACCACGATCTTATTGAGTCACTTTCAGCCTCTAGGTGCTGGCCGTGCTGCACACTGCAGTAACTATGGATATTAGCTGTTAGTCATAATATTGTGACTGTGTAGACAGATTATGAAAAATAGGTCATACATCATTTTGCTATCAATAATCATTAGTATATGGCTAGTTTAAGATCAAGTTTTGTGCCATGTAAAGTTCAGACGTTGACTGGTTATCAGATGTCTTTAGAGCAAAATACTTCAAAAATATTATTTTATTACAAGATGGTTTTCTAACATATGAAAACAATAGATGTATTTCTGCATCAGTATTTTACATTGTTTTATACATGAAGAAATACTGCCAGTGTTTGCTTTGCTCCAGATAATCAGGTTAGTGGACACTAGCTAGGCCTTTTACAAAGCTGTAGAAAGCAGGCACAGACTGTACCCTAAAATAAACAACAGTCTCCTTCTCTGGGCCAAACTGTTGGTTTCTGGCCAGCAGATTAAAGTCTTGAGATTTACTGGCAAAACATCTCATTTGATTGTTTCTGGCAAGGGCAACTGTTTTCAACAGAGCTTTCAATACAACAGTGACAAGAGCAAACATAAGTAACGCATGTATGAAATTAGAAGTAATAATGACCATTGGGGCAGATTTACTGTGGTAATTGCACCAGACATCTGCTGTAAGAAGCACAAGAATTATCTAACACTATCAGCCACTGTGATACATTTGGTGCATTCTGAGACTGTTTAGTGCAAGTTTACATTGTCTAAATATTACACAGTATTTTACAGTATCAGCAACTCTCATGCACAGACGCAAGCTAAACGCACATTGTCGCATGGGTTGGCCGCTTCTTTGGCTCCTTTTTTGACATCTTATTTATTTATGTCTCTATTTACTTGGTTATAAAACTTAAATTGTAATCATAGTTACACAACAATCATGTCTATGTAGCCTGTGTAATGTAACATTTAAAGTGATTTACACATGCATCTTTATTTTGTGTATTCTAATCATGTTTACAGAGTCTGTTAATGTTGTGGTTCTTTGTATGGGTGTTTTACTTTTTATCTTTTTATTTACATTTTGCATTATGAATTAGGTATGTTCACATGTTGTACTGCGGCGCGTACATTATGCTAATACGCGTGTACTCCCGCAGAGAGAGCAGGCGTAATCCATAGTTCTTTATGAGAGCTATGGATTACTGTAATTATCGGGCGCATTTCCCCACTTATTAAGCGCAGTACGCTGCAATATACGCAGCGTAATGTGCTCCATAATAAGCCATGGGAACATACCCTTATAGTCAATAAAGTCAATACTTAATTGTTCTGTAGTCCTTTTTTGGTGATGTACATTATTGTTATTTCAACCATATATACTGTAATCATCTGCTGAGACTACCCTACCTGTTATATGCTGTTAGCAAATCTGCTTGAGTGTTTTGAGTTTTATTGATGCATAAGTAAATAGATTTTAAGGCTCCAGCTAAAGGTCACTTTTACTATTACGGTATGCTAAGGAATAGTGTTATGCCCTCATACCTTGTTTGTATCATATTCCTTCTCTGTGCAAGTAATAGTAACTACAATTAAAATATCTGCAGTGGGATAAAGTTATAAGGTTTACAGCAGTTCTGGGTTAACCCCCTTAATGCCCACAGTTCTGGTCTGACAGTTTTTAGCAATTGTTTGTACGTGGTGACTTTTTTTTTTTTTTTTTATACATGATACTGTTTTTATTACCTTATTATTTTTTTGTTCCATTAGAGATAAACTGGAAAGTATTAATATGGGTTTCCTATATTATTATGGTCATTTTGAGTAAGTATAGTACAAGTATAGACTTGGGTAATCTATGGTGATGGTTTAGGATGGCATAGGTAGTATTTTTTCGTTTCTTCTTTTTATTTTATACTTTGTTACTTATGTTTGTTAATATTTTTGTTACATAATATGTAACCCAAAGGGGGATTTGTGGGAACTTTTACAGAGCTGATCTAGATCTGCTAAGGCCCAGCATCTATATCCTGCCAGGCAATCGTACCACATTTTTCACATGACTGCCAGGTCCATAAGATACAGCACCATTGACAGATCGTCACCTGACAGCCAGACACTCAAACTGCTCTTTTTAAATTGCAGGAGCTTTAAAGGGGTTTTCTTACCATGCAGTTTCACACAGCCACAGTTAACTTTAAATCACACATTATGCGTGGGTGGGTCTGTAGTGGTGATTGACACATTATCTCTGCTATTCCTAACTATTCTTTTTACACTGACATGAGTGCAAGAGATTTATAAAGCATATTACAGAAGCTGCAGGACTCTAAAGAGGGTTTACTCAGCTAAATGAGAAGCTTTCAAAGTCCAAAGCTAAAGATAAGATCTGCAGAAGGTGACTCAGCATGGTTGGAGTTGGAGTGGCAGCAGCTTAAAGCAATGAGAGATAAGAGAGAGCAGGGAGTGGTGGGGAGCGATGGTCGTAACCAGAG
The DNA here is from genome assembly GCA_025379985.1 of Phyllomedusa bahiana. NCBI lineage: Eukaryota > Metazoa > Chordata > Amphibia > Anura > Hylidae > Phyllomedusa > Phyllomedusa bahiana. The sequence goes on along the minus strand of JAODAL010008128.1, from coordinate 28,398 downwards.
AAACTTTTGTGCTTTAAGAGTAGATTAAATCATCTTTATTCCCTGACCAAAGAAAAATCAACAAAACCAGTTTGTTAATCATTTTGCTGCATGGCTTCCTCATTGCCTCTCTACTGAAATGTACACTCTCATCATGAGTGATTTCAACATCCCCATTGATGACCCCATGTCTACTTCTGCCTCTCAGTTTCTTTCACTAACATCTTCTCTTGGCCTCTTGCAATTTACAGATTCTCCAACCCACAAGAATGGGGACTCTCTTGATCTGGTCTTCTGACGTCTCTGCTCATTTTGTAACCTTACTAATTCTCCTCTTGCGCTTTCTGATCATAACCTTATTTTCTTCACTATCACTAATTCTCAGCCTTCTCTGCACACATCTGCTCATCACACATTTCGAAATCTCCACACTATAAACACTTAGGAACTCATTGACACCATACAGTCCTCACTTTCTCCAATCTCCTCCATCTCCTGTCCTGACCTAGCTATCAAACAATACAATGAAATTCTCTCAACCAAACTGGACATATTGGTACCACTTACACACCGCACCACCAGAGTTAGACGTCAGCAGCTTTGGCACATGCCTCGAACTTGCTTTCTGCAGCGATGTTCCAGGTGTGCTGAACATCTGCGGAAAAAGTCAAAGCTACCTGCAGACTTTCTCCACTAAAAATTTCATGCTCTGGACTTACCACACTGCCCTTCACTGCACCAAACAAGAATATTTCTCTTCCCTCATCTCAACTTAAAAAACAACCCAAAACGATTGTTTGACACTTTCCACTCCCTTCTCAGGCCTAAAGCTCAGGCCCCGGTGACTGACCTCTGTGCTGAAGACCTGGCCACTCACTTCAAAGACAAAATTGACAGTATCCGGCAAAACATTGCATCTCAATCCTCAAGTAATACCGATCCTGTCCCTCCCCGCACACCCTCTAGTCTACTATCAGCTCTAGACCTAACGACAGAGGAAAAAGTATCCAGGCTTCTCCTGTCTCCTCGCCCCACCACCTGCTCTAGTGACCCCATTCCCTCCCACCTTGTCCAGTCTATTTCTCTGGCTGTCCTCTCTCACCTTACTGCAATCTGTAACCTCTCTCTCTCCACTGGGATATTTCCATCTTCCTTTAAACACGCCATCATAGCCCCTTTACTTAAAAAGCCCACCCTGGACCCTGCACTGCTAATTACCGACCAGTCTTTAACCTTCCCTTTATCTCTAAACTCCTGGATCGCTTGGTCTACTCTTGCCTAATCCGTTATCTCTCAACTAACTCTCTTCTCGATCCTCTACAATCAGGTTCCCGCACCCTACACTCCACAGAAACTGCTCTAGCTAAAGTCTCAAATTATCTCCTCACTGCTAAATCTCATGGTATCTACTCACTGTTGTTTATTTTGGATCTCTCTGCAGTGTTTGACACCATAGATCACCAGTTTCTCCTCAGCATGCCTAGCACCATTGCCATACAGGACAGGACACTGAGGCATGGTTTGAACTAAGCAATCATTCTGTTGAAGAAAAGGCATCTCAGTAACAAAGCTTTGTGTGCAAAGTGCCTATAAAACCTACACTTCCAATCTCATTTTGATGAAAAACTTTTTGCCAATCAGCTCTTGGAGAAGTCATTAAAGGGATCCTGTCACATAGATTATGCATCCCTTGCTGAGAACAGCACAAACTAGTGTCAGACCTGCTGTTTCCAGCACTGTGTCCCTTAGGCTATGTTCACACGGCTGATTTGGGACAGACTTCAGTCCATATTGCGCGCCATACTGCGCTCAATACAGCTGAAATCCGTTCCAGTCATTATGGTAATCCACAGTTCTCATAGAGAGCTATGGATTCTGTCTCCTCTCCCCGCTCGCCGTATTTAATGAGCGGGGAGAAAGTGACATGCACATTATCCTGGCGGGATATGCGCCGTGGATAATGAAAGTCTATGGGGCCGGCGAGCTGCCACTCCTCCCCACTCCCCCGCGCCCCGCCCCAGTTACACGGCACACAGCGTAATTGTGGGCGAAATTCGTCCCCGCAATTATGCCGTGGATAAGCCGTGTGAACATAGCCTTATTGTGTAAGATGCTGTAGTTTTAGAGCATTTCATGCTCAAATCTTATTCATGAGCAGGTGTTAGCCCGCCAAAAAAGGCTAGCCCCGCCCACTGGCAGTTTTTTCACATGTTTCTACCTATTCAAAGTAAGAGGTTATCAGTTGCGGTGGGCGGGGCTAGCTCAGGTGGGCGGGGATGAAAAAACTGACTCTTTTCATGACTCTTTTCTGGCTGAAAACTGCAGATTTGGGCATTAAATACTCTAAAACTACAGCATCTTACAGAATAAGGGACCCAGCGCTGGAAACAGCATGTCTATCACTAGCTTGTACTGTCCTCAGCAAGGAGGCCATAAACTATGTGAGAGGTTCTCTTTAAGACAGGGATGCACAGACTAAATCTCCCTGCACTGTGGATGTTTAGTTATTGTGCTCAATAAAAGACATGAGGGTGTATTATTAGTTAAGTTGTGTTTGTCTAAAACTGTGACTTAGATATCAACCAGACCACATTTGTAATCAATTCAAAAACCCAAGGAATTTCAAAGGGATTGTTTACTTTTTCTTGGGTTAAACTGCAAGTCTCAGCATTTGTTGTCTTGCAAAGCGTATACTGTTAAGCTGTATCTTGTTGTGTGCCACATGTTGTTCTTTGTCAGCAGTTTAGAATTTTAGGTCTAGTAGTTTACAGTAACACACAGCAATTTCCGAATCTTTCTCATATTTTACATACCAAAATCATAAGAACCTGACCTTCAGTTGTATTGCTGATTAACCTGCAATGTCTGTGGGTAGGAATGTTGATAAATAAAGGATAGTTACATAATATACTTTCCTGCATTTGTTTCCTTCAGAATGTAAGTATTAACAACAATCTATAAGATATATTGCAGTATTTTATTTGTACAAAATAAGATACCACTAGTAAATAAGTTATTCAATAATAACAAGACAAAACAGTTCTAACAATATAATCTCAGATAGCAGAACAGATTGCAGATATCAGAATCTACTGTTGTCTATATTTGCCAGTATATGTGCCTTTAATTAAAGAGAAACACCTATTTTAGGTGTGTGTTTACCTTTAAAGGTTTTTCTGGCGTTAACACAAATCTCATTGCTTGAACTAACTAAAGGCTTATAATGCACTCCATGTAATGGTGAAGTCCAAGAGACCTGCCCTTAGCTTAAATGAAACATTACCACATACGAGAAATACTTCAATAAAACAGAATACTAGCAGTACATAGTATGCTCCCTTCCATAAACATTGTTTCTCCAAAATAGCATCTTCACAGGTGTTGCCCCACCAATAACACTCATCACCTTTCCTAAGGATATGTGATAAATGAATGATCCTCGGGGGTCTGCCTGCTGGGAGCCCCTCAGATCACAAGAATAGAGGCTCCGAGTCCCCCATTTGGAGGGAGTGGCGATCACAAATGCACAGTGCCAATCTATTTTCTGAGGGAAGGACAACTGAAGATAATCAAGTGCTATGTACAGTTAATGGAGCAGCAGTGTAGGTAATAAATGCTATCGGTGGGATAACCCCCAGAAGAGCACTGACGATTTTGCAATTTTTCCCACCTACAAATAATGGAGAGGTCTGTAATTTTTATCGTAGGTACACCTTAACTGTTAAAGAATCTAAAAAAATTAATTTGCATTTTATTGCATGAAATAAGTATTTGAGACAATAGAAAAACAGACCTTCATATCTGAAACCTTTGTTTGCAATTACATTTCCTGTAGTTCTTGATCAAGTTTGCACATACTGCAGCAGGGATTTTGGCTCACTCCTCCATACAGATCTTCTCCAGATCGTTCAGGTTTTGGGGTGGTCACTAGGCTACATTCAGTTTCAACTCCATCCACAGATTTTCAATTGGGTTCATGTCTGGAGACTGGTTAGGCCACTCAAGGACCTTGAAATGCTTCTTGCGGGGCCATTCTTTAGTTTGCCTGGCTGTGTGTTTCGGGTCATTGTCCTTATCACTGTACTCGTTTGACTTATGTAATGTATGTAACCCCCTCGAATGTACAGCGCCCTGGAATCAATGGCGCTTTAAAATAAATAATAATAATAATAATAATAATAATTGTCATGCTGGAAAACCCAGCCGTGACGCATTTTCAATTCCTAAAGTATGATGTTTCTACCCCCATGCTTCATAGTTGGGACGGTGTTCTTGGGTATGTACTCATCCTTCTTCCTTCAAACACGACGAGTGGAGTTGATACCAAAAAGTTCTATTTTGGTCTCATCTGACCACATGACCTTCTCCCATGTCTCACTGGATCATTAAAATGGTCATTGGGGAACTTCAAACGGGCCTGGGCATGTGCTGGCGTTAGCACGGGGACCTTGCATGCCCTACAGGATTTTAATCCATAATGGCGTAGTGTGTTAATAATAGTAATCTTTGAGACTGTGGTCCCAGCTCTATTCAGGTCATTGACCAGGTCCTCCTGTGTAGTTCTGGGCTGATTTCTGACCCTTCTCAGAATCACCCTTACCCCACGACGTGAAAGCTTGCATGTAGCTCCAGACCGGGGAATATTGATAGTCATCTTGTGTTTCTTCTGTTTTCTAATTATTTTCTAATAATTGCGCCAACAGTTGTTGCCTTCTCACCAAGCAGCTTGCTGTCCTGTAGTCCATTCCAGCCTTGTGCAGATCTACAATTTTGTCCCTGGTATCCTTAGACAGCTCTTTGGTCTTGGCCATGGTGGAGAGGTTGGAGTGTCATTGATTAAGTGTTTGGACAGGTGTCTTTTATAGAGGTAACAAGTACAATTAATACAGGTAATGAGTGCAGAGTAGGTTCTTGAAGAAAAACTAACAGAGCCAGAATTCTTGCTGGTTGGTAAGTGATCAAATGGTAGAGAAAAGATCTAAAGTGATCTCCTTCTCAGTCTGATCCAGGACTGAGTAATATCCACAGTACACTTGGGCGCTGATTCGCAGTAGAACAAATGCCAGTTTGGGCACTTTGTCAGGTCTATCTAAAAACAAAACAATCCATGCTTATAAAGTAAACAACTACAAGATTTACAGTTGTTTTGTCCAATAGGTGTATACCAACATAAATAAATAAAAAATACTGTTCCTTTTTTTAGAAACTCTCCTTGACCGCTTGTCAAAATATGTTGGTTATTTAGTTAACTGCTGTGCAAAGGAAAATGACTTTAAAGTATCTGGTCTGAGACGCATATGACCTACTGCCCTAATTTTTTAATTTAGAGTCTGAATACATTCTCTGACTCCTCTTATGCTGTTTCGGACTTAGGTTCTGCTCATATCCTTGTTATTGTGCTTTTTGCTTCTCTGATAACCTGTGATATGTGAATATTTGATTCACAGCTGTACTTGCTTTATATTGTTAAGTTTTCTATCTTTTTTACTGTATGCTCTGTATCTCTTTTATTTCATATAAAGCCTTTTGAATTTGAAAAAAAAAATTGTACACTGTTATCATTTTAGTAACACAATTAAAAAACATCATCACATCAACGTCTACTCAACTACTTTTCATTCTTGTGACTTTAAATGTGTGTAAAATGGTTGACCTATGTAGTCTAATCAAATATTTACATCATAATCCACTTAAACCTTACTGATTCTGCGCATAATTCAAAGAGGGCAGAACAATATTAGCAGAAAAAAATTTGGGCCATATGTATGAAAACTGTCTAAGTCTAAAACTCACTTTGTTGCCCATAGCAACCAATCAGAGCGCCCTTCTCATTTCATATAGTGTTCTGGAAAAATGAGAGGGCGCTCTGATTGGTTGCTATAGGCAACAAAGTGAGATTTAGACTTAGACAGTTTTCCTACATGTGGCCCTATATATTTTGCTCAGCTATAAACAACAAAGCTGCTATAAGGTTATCCAAAATAGACACGCTGAAATATCCAGACTCCCAGGTAATGGAGAAGATCATACATTAGGATCTAGTAGTAACTATTGCCCCCGGCAGCAGTATAATAATTATTATTAGTATTAAAATTTGCAGACATGTTGTGTAGATTTTAAATAGATTTTAAATAACATTCACATTTTGGAGTTATTTCCTAAAGATGTATTATTACCTAATTAATTCTGTGGCTTCATTCAAACCTGACCGGGCAAGAGATTGTGTTTGATAGATCCGATACATCACTTTACGATTAAGAGCTTCTATTCGATTTGTCCTCTCCTGGGACAAAATCAATCGGAGTTACTCGTAGCAGAGTTGGATCTGCATTGTGTTTTACAAAAAATGCTTGGACACACTATGCTTTAAAAAACCTTGCTTTATATTATGACAGTGATAATTGATTCTTTCTCTTAATTTCTGGGTTGCGCTGCATATATACTGGAGCATACAGGGACATTCTAGAAGATAAATGACATGAATCTTTACATGTTACTTGGTATTTTAGTGAAAATGTTTGTCCATTTTTTGTAGATTTAAATGATGTCACTAGATTAATATTTGGGCAAGTTAAGCATCTGTCCTTGTTACACTGTGCGACCTCTCCTTTGTACTTTTTAATCACTTGATTTTTCTCTATTTATACATACTCTGCTTGGTGTAACTATCTCCTTTAATATCAATACTATTCTAAATATTAAAGAAGGATTGTCTGGAATGTCATTATTACTACTAGATCTATTGTATGATCTTCTCTATTACCCGGGAGCCCGGTTATTTCAGTGCGTCTATTTTGGATAACCCTATAGCAGCTTTGTTGTTTATAGCTGAGCAAAACATATATTTTTTCTACTAATATTGTTTTGCCCTCTTTTGAATTATGTGCAGGATCAATACGGTTTTAGAGGGTTGTGATGTAAATATTTGATTAGACTACACAGGTCAACCTTTTACACACATCTAGCGTCACAAGAATGAAAAGTAATTGAGTAGACGTGGATGGGATGATGTTTTTTTCATTGCATTATTAAGATAATAACATTGTACTATGCATTTTTCTTATTTCTGTTTGTATACTCACACCTATTGGACAAAACAACTGTCAATCTTGTAGGTTTTTCCTTTATAAGCATAGATTGTTTTGTTTTAAGATAGACCTGAAAAAGTGCCCAAACTAGCATTTTTTCTACTGCGAATTAGCGCCCGAGTGTACTGTGGATATTACTCAGTCCTGGACCAGACTGAGAAGGAGATTGCTGTAGATCTTGTCTCTACCATTTGATCACCTACAAACCAGTAAGAATTCTGGCTGTGTTAGTTTTTCTTTAAGAACCTCTCCTATTCTGCACTTTTTACCTGTATTAATTGCACCTGTTTGAGCTCATTACCTGTATAAAAGAAAGGTCAAAACACTTAATCAATGACACTCCAACCTCTCCACCATGGCCAAGAACAAAAAGCTACCTAAGGACACCAGGGACAAAATTATAGACCTGCAGAAGGCTGGGATGTGCTATAGGACAACAGGCAAGCAGCTTGGTGAGAATAATTGCATTATTAAGATGATAACATTATACGATCTATTTTTCTTATTACTGTGTGTATACTCACACCTATTGGACAAAACAACTGTCAATCTTGTAGGTTTTTCTTGTAGCATGGATTTTTTAGTTTTTAGATAGACCTGACGGAGTGTCCAAATCGGACACGAAATGTGTAGTCTTTTACTCAATAAATACATCTGTGGGAAAATTATCATCCGGCCCAACTGAAAGGAATCTTTTTTAAATCTTTTACTACCATTTGTGATAGAAGACCCCCCCGCCGAGTGGGGGCTTCGTCCTAGCCCGGGAAGGGGGAAAGGGGTATACAAAATGAAAAAGCGCGGGTGAAATCCTTCCCCCAGCAGTTTTGTAGTGAAAAGAAGTGTCCCCTGATTAGCGTACATCCAGTACAGCACGTAGTAATTTTCGTCACTTCGTGCAAACAAAGCTCTCCACCCCTTCCCCCCGCCAAAGCCACAAAGGACCCGACGAAGGTAGAAGTAAACGCTGTTTTCCCGGGATGGAGGAGCAAGGGAACGTTTTTGGCAGGGGCCTAAGAATTTTATGAAGACCCAACTGGAAAGTTGATTTGGGTCTAATATTTATTAAATTTCATGACCGTTTGCTGGGTATAAAAACCCGCTTTTGAAACCAACTCACAAAATGTTTGGAAGGATTGTTGGGGCACCCCCTCCTCATTCCATACAGGGCAAGCACAGAAAAAAAACAAGGGGCCATTAAGGGGATTTCCCGAAACGGGACGCCCTTTTCACTTAAGGGAAAGGAAAAACCCTCATTATCCTTGTAGTATTAAGCACAATTTTCTTTTATTTACAGATTCTTTGCATCCATCAGTACCATGCTCTCTACAGATACATGCATATTTTTTAAAGTAAATGTAGCATGGAGCCATAGGGACTTCTGCTCCCATAGCTGCTGAGTCACAAATACTGTAGATATATAAACAATTCCCCAAAGAAGTACCCTTTTCCCTGGGCCAACTATTCACCTGTCACATAAAAAAACTGGAAAACGGAAATACCCATTTTTATCACTTTATTACATACAAAATGATCTAATAAATTGATACATACGTTCTGTTCACCTCTATAGGGATCAAATATTTTTTCTCAATTTTTTTAGCTACTGAACTCAGTTAAAATTTTATTGTGCACCCAAGGCTGCAAGCCAAGGTTGGCTTAGGATAAAGGGTTTGACACTTTAAAAAAATGGTGACTTTATCATTTGACTGAATAATTAAAAATTTTCAAAAACCTTATTTTATGCCCCAAAGTTGTCCATACTCCCTTCAAGAAAGTCAATTCTCCTTACAAGTCCGAAAAGTGAATAAATAAAATCAAAAAGGGCAAGAGAATTAATGGTGGCAACCAATGCATTTTGGGGTATTCACCCTTAAAGTCTTAAAACTTAATTTTTCTTACATACACATGTAAATTTTGTGATTATTTTGAACCTTTACTCAAAAATTAACTAGGGGTTTAATTTTTAAAAAAATAAATAAAAATAATATATATATATATTTATTAATAATTATATATAATTTTTTATAATATTTTAATATATATATAAATAATTGTGGGGGTGCGACCTTAAAGATCAAATTTTCCCTTCCAAAATTTTTTCTGCACGCTGAGTTCCGGGGTATGGGTTCCCAATTCGGCTTCATGAGGAAGGCCAGCATTGGAAGGGAAACCCCGGGGATTAAATTATCAGGTGGTAATTAGAGAGTTGCTCCTGTTTGGGTAACTCAGGGCCGTTAAAATTTTGTCTTCGTGTACCAAGGGGAGTGGGCTCACAGTCAGGGGAGGACGTGGCACCCTTCTAGGGGGGAGACCGGGGTGTTTCCCCCTAGGGGTTGAGAGAACCAAACCCCAAGGTTAATTGTACGTTGGGAAAATGTTTGTGGGGGTGGGTATAACCCCGACCATGCTAGAGAGGGGCTCTCTTATGTTTTGTTAGTGGTGGGGCCTAGGGTTTATTTTTGTTTGCGTAAATTTTTTTGCTGTGGAAGAATAGCGGGGAGCCAGACTTCAAGAAGAATCCGTTCAAATTTTTGGGCCGTTTTCCAAAGCGCGGTCCCCAAACGAGAGTTTTCCCCCCGGGGGGGCCAAGATGGGGGGGGCCGAACATTGAACCTTACAAAATTTTATATATATATAAATTTTTTATATAAAAAATTAAATATATATATTGGGAGAGGGGCCTCAGGAGACCACAAAACTGCTGGCCAACCCCAGTTTAACCCCTCATAAGGTAAACCACAGTTTGCGATGATAACCACGAGTATCCACAGGGGGTATTAATAATAGCCCGGGGGTACTAGGTGCTTTACCAGGTCTTGACCCCGGTAAAATGGCTCCACCCCGAAAACCCGCCGGACCCGGAGGCATCGGGGGACCTGCCCCCCCGTAAAAAAACTATGGAGTTGCCAGTAAAATGGGGAGCGCCAGAAACACTTATCGCCCACTGCCCCTCCTAGGTCACACCATCACTTGAGAGGCTGTGTGCCTAGGAGTGCCGGGGGGAGTGCCCTTTAGCCAGCGGCATGACGTCCCCCGCCGCCATCCGGCAGGTGACAGGCAGTGGCGGATTCACAGGGGGGAAAAGGGTAAAAAAAACCCTTTCCTACCTATAAGGGGGGCCTATTACTATAGAGGGGGCCTACGTACCCGCCTAACTATGGGGGGCCATTTACTCGTAATATAAGGGGGGGCCCAAAAATCTTACTATGGGGGGGACCATATACCCCTAAAATATAGGGGGGCCTTTTAAACCCAACTATATGGGGATTTTGTACCCCCCTAATTAAAAGGGGGGCCTATGTACCCGCCCAAATTGGGGAAACCCCCTGTCCGCCTAACTATGAGGGGATGTAATAACTTGAGGAAGACCTATGTCCCCCTAACCATGGGGGACCTTTACCGCCAACTAAAGGGGGGTTTTTTTCCTAAATATGTGGGGCCTATAATAATAATTTATTTTTTTTTTCTTTTTTCACTTTCAATTTAGGGGTTTATAAAAATTGAAAAATTAAAAAGTACTTCGATGAAAAAAGGGTTGTGGGGGGGGCCCGGGCCGGGGAAAACCCTTAAAAACAATTAGGGGCGAAAAACCCCAGAAAAGGGGACCAAAAGGGGAAATTTTCCAACTTTTTATTTGGCCCTTTTATTATTTTTGCGGGGGGAAACGGCTTTTGTCCACAGTTTGCGGATCAAAGTTCCCCCCTTTTGCACCCCCCCAGGTTCCCTGGTTCCGCCAAAAAAAGGGGCAGAAGAAAGAAAAAGTTCTTTTTTTTTCGGAACTCCGGCCAAGAAAAAAAACGTCCCCCATTTGAAAACCGGAATTTTTATTAAAAGTTAGGGGGGAAATTTGGGTTTTTTTGGGTTTTTCCCAACGGTTTGGGAAAAAAACCCAAACCGTCTAAAAAACCCGCCCAAAAAAAAAACCTGTGCCGTGGGGACAACCCCTTGGGGGTGAAATGAGTGAGCAAAAGGGTAAGAAGTGCAAAGTTTAAAATGGCCCAACCCAATTTCAAAAAATATGATTTGGTTTTCCTGATAACTATGGGGGGAAACCTTATAAAAACTGCCAAACAAAGGGAAAAGGGGAACCTAGTACCGGGTTTTAACTATGGAAAGGGGACCTATGTATCTGCCAAAACCAGGGAGGGGACCTGTGTACCAGCCAAATTTTGGGGGATCGTGTACCTCCCTTTAATATGAGAGGCCCTAAAAACCTGCCAAAAACTTTGGGGGGGCCCTATGTACCTTTTAAAAATTTAAAGGAGGGCATTTAATTTTTATCTCCCCAAAACAAACAAAGGGAAGGACTTTTAAATACCTCCCTAACAGGGGGAAAGGGCCTTTATCCCCTTTCCTTTAAATTAAAGGAGGGGGTTGTTTTAATTATCCCAAATTTAATGAAGGGGGCCTATATATCTGCCTAACTATGGGGGGCCAAACTTATATAACTTACCAAAACAAAAGGATGGACTTATATCCCTGCCAAAATTTAAGGGGGGGGACTTTTTTCTTCCCTAACTAGGGGGGGGAAAGTATATCCCTTTGGCCTAACTATTGGGGGGACTTGGGTTCCCAAAAACTAAAAAGGGGGGATTAAAAGTCCTGCCAAACCCTTATGGGGGGCCCTTTAAATACCTGGCCTAAATAGGGAGGAGCCCTATATAATTCCAAACATGGAGGGAACTTACTTCCCTTTAACTTTTTGGGGACCTTTTTACCTGTCCCCCCAAGGGACGGGACCCTAGGGAAACCTTCCTTTAACTGAGGGGGGCACTTAAAACCTGCCTAATTTAAGGGAACTAATATACCTACCCAAACAAAGGTGGGGGCCAAAATCCTGAAAATATTGAGGGGGGGCCTTAAAACCCTTTAACTATGGGGGGGGGTCTTTATCCTCCCTAATTTAGGGAAAGGGGCACTTAAAAAAACTACCTTAAAAAAGGGAGGACACTTAAAAAAACCCTCCCAAACTATGGGGGGACTTATATAATTCCTAACTAATTTCCAAACTTTGAAAAGGGGTTTCGAAAAGGGACCTAAAAAGCTCGCCCCCTGGGGCCTCCCCATTTTGTTCCCTCCCCCGTTTTTTGGGTTAAAACCCAAAAAAAAGAAGCATGCTTTTTAATATTTTGTGGGGTGTTGCTGGTTCCCCCCCTGATTTTAAAATTGCACCCTAAAAACCCCTAAAATTAAACTTGGGGGGGAACCCTTTACAAAACCTTTCCCAAAACAATGGGGGGGAAAACCTATTTAAAAAAACATAAAGGGGACTTAAAATACCTACTATGGGGGGGAAACCTACATACCTAACTTTGGAGGGGCCTTAATATACAAACCAAACCTTTTGGGGGGGACCTTATCCCTTTGTTAAAAAATGGAGGGGCCCTATCCCAAAATTTATGGGGGGGACTTATTTACCCCCTAATTAGGAGAGAAACTTAATTTGAAACCAGAAGTTTACTCCTTTTTTAAAAAAAGCCCATAATGCATTTTTCTCACTTTTCTGACTAAAATTTAAAGATAAAACCTTTAAAACCCTTTTTTAAATTTCAATTAGAATTACCAAAATTATTTACTTTTAAGCCAAATGCTAAAATTTAAGGGAAAAAGAGAATTTTTTAAGGTTTTTTACTTTCTGAAAAGGGTAAAAAATTTTTACAAAAACTGGGAAATTACATTGCCATTAAAAAAAATTTGGGGCTTAGCCCATATAATAGTGGGGAAAAGGGTTTTCTGTGTCTCAGAGAAAAAAAGTGCTTTGGTCCAAAGGGGGAAAAATCAACCCCAAAAAAACAAAAGCAAAAACTTTGTAAAGATGTTGGCAGAAGCTGGTAAAATTTGTGTCATTATCCCACAGTAAAAAATGAGTACTGTATCAATATGAGCTGAAAAGTGACTCTTCAGGGAAAAAGCCATTACTCCAAAAGAAATATTAAAGCCAGAATAATAACTGCACACAGGAAAAAGACCTACATTTTGGAGACAAGTCTTGTGGTCTGAAATTGGATTATTTGGCCATAATGACCACCGTTACATTTGAAAGAAAAAGGGAGAAGCTTGGATGTCTAAGAATACCATCCCAACTATGAAACACGGGGGTGGCAGCATCATGTTGTGGGGTTGTTTTGTTGCAGGAGGGACTGGTGCACTGCACAAATTAGATGGCATCATGAGGAAAGAAGATTATGTGGCAATACTGAAGCAACAGCTCAAGACATCAGCCAAGAAGTTAAAGCTTGGGCGGAAATGGGTCTCTAAAATGGACAATCACCCAAAGCATACTGCTAAACTGGTTATAAAGTGGCTTAAGGATAACCAAGTCAATGTTTTGGAGTGGCCATCACAAACCCCAGTTCTCAATCTCATTGAATATTTATGGGCAAAGCTGAAAAGGGAGGTGCGAGCAAGGTGACCTACAAACATTGGTGAGTTACACCAGTTCTGTCAGGAGGAATGGGTCAACTTACTATTGTGAGAAGCTTGTGGAAAGATATCCAAAATGATTGACCCAAGTCATACAGTTTAAGGGCAATGCTAACAAACACTAATGAAATGTATGTAAACTTTTGACTTTGCAGAAAGTAATAAAAATGCCTTAAAAAATTCTCTCTCTTGTTATTCTGGCATTTGGCAAATCTAAATAATTTTGGTAATCCTAATTGACCTAAACCAGGTAAGGTTTATTCTGATTTCATGTCAGATAGTGAGAAAAACATGCATGTGTGTCTTTTTATATAGTGTATGTAAACTTCCAGTTTCTATTGTATATACCTAACTATGAAGGGGACCTACATACCTAACTACGGAGGGGACTTATATACCAACCTAACTATAGAGGGGACCTATATACCTGCTTAACTATGGAGAGGACTTATATACCAAACTAACTGTGGAGGGAACCTGCATACCTAACTATGGGGGGGACTTATATATCAATCTAACTATGGAGGAGACCTATATACCTACTTAACTATTGAGGGGACTTATTTACCTAACTATGGAGGAGACTTATTTACCTAACTATGGAGGAGACTTAAATACCAACCTAACTATAGAGGGGACTTTTATATCTACTTAAATATGGAGGGGACCTATATACCTAGCTATAGAGCGAACTTATATATGTACCTAACTATGAAGAGCACTTATATAGCAACCTAACTATTGAGGGGACCTATATACCTACTTAACTATAGAGAAGACTTAGATACCTAACTATTGAGGGGACTTATATAAATACCTACCTCAGAGGGGGAGAGCTATTTACCTGGATGTAGTCAAGTTTCTTATTTAAATCCAGTATCACGAAAAAAATAGTATCTTAAAACTGTAATGTTTTATTTAACTCCGAAAAAACATAGGGGGACATGTATGAAAATGATGTAGGCTGAAGACCTAATATAGAGGGACTTATATATCTACTTAAAATTGGGGAGGGGCCCTTTTTTAACCTAACTATAGAGGGAACTTATATATGTACTTAACTATGAAGAGCACTTATATAGCAACCTAACTATTGAGGGGACCTATATACCTACTTAACTATAGAGAGGACTTATATAGCAACCAATTAGAGTTCCCCTTTCATTTTGTATAGTGCTCTGAAAAAATGAAAGGGGAGCCCTAATTGATTGCTATGGACAACAAAGAAAGTTTTACACCTAGACCGTTTTCATACATGAGGCCCATAATGTCCACAAAATTTTAAAATGTAAAATCCATAACTAGCAGACACGTTTCGAGAGATAACCTCTCTTAGTCATTGCTGATGGTATCAGTTAGGTAAAGAAGTCCCCTCCATAGTGGTATCAGCAATGACTAAGAGAGGTTGTCTCTCAAAACGTGTCTGCTAGTTATGGATTTTGCGTTTTAACATTTTGTGGACATTATGGGTGACATGCAGGAACGGGGCTGCGCTAGAAGTCTTGCCTCTTTTTAGCCAAAAAACTAGCACAGCCCGGTTCGCTCAATTTATAAACAGGCGCACTCCAATATCAAGAGCATTTCAAAGCACCCGCAGCACTTTGTAATGCGCCTGAGATCGGGGGGCATGTCGGAGATGTGTGGCGCTACAACCATACGAAGCTACACATTTATATCTTTATTACGGTAATTCCAGGCACATTAAGGCTGAAACAGGTAAACGACTTAAAAATGGTTTACCTGAACCAGAAGTGTCACTTTGTAGCTAGAAAGTGCTAAATCTATGACCCACAGTAGTACAGGTTCATAGATTCAGGCGCATTCTATGCTACAAATGTGCCCAAAAAAATGGTGCCTGGGCACCAAAAATCATTATTTAGCTCCAATTAAAATCATATTTTAATTGGAGCTAAATAAAACATTACAGTTTTATGATAATTTATTTTTTTGTGGTGCTGGATTTACTGTAAATAAGAAGTTTGACTATGTGTTTAGTTTCCTGGGTCCTGGAAACTGTCCGTGCACCTCCCCCTACGAATCTTATCTAATATCCCAGGTAAGCAAAATTTTTTTCTACTGAATGTTCTATTTACCTGGATACCTACCTACTAATCAGGAGGGCCTATATACCTATTTAATATAAACACTACAAAAATGGTAACATTACTAAACTCTATTTCCTGTACTCCCTAAAGGTCATGTTTCTGGCTGATCTTCTGGAGGTACAGGGGATGGAGTTCGGGCTGCACAATATGATCCTGGATGTACGGGTCACAGCCCCAGCACAATCTCCAGGGGAGTGGTCCTCTTCTTTTTTTTTTTTTTGCCAGGCCATTTTCTTTCAGAGTCACGGTTGTGTACAGACCTCTCGCTGACCCCGCCAGTTTCTGGATCATTTTGCTGCCTGGCTCCCTCACTTCTTCTCTACCGAAATACCCAGTCTCATCGTGGGTGATTTCAACATACCCATTGATGACCCCATGTCTCCTTCTGCCTCTCAGTTTCTTTCACTAACATCTACTCTTGGCCTCTTACAATTTACAGACTCTCCCACCCACAAGGATGGGAACTCTCTTGATCTGGTCTTCTGTAGTCTCTCATCAATTTCTAACTTTAATAATTCTCCTTATGCACTCTCTGACCACAACCTTACCTCCTTCACTATCACTAATTCTCAGCCTTCTCAGGACACACCTGCCCATCACACATTCTGAAATCTCTGCTCCATGAACACTCAGGAACTCATAGACACCATACAGTCCTCACTGTCCACAATTTTCTCCGTCTCCTGCCCTGACCTGGCTGTCAATACAATGAAACTCTCGCAACCACCTTGGACATATTGGCAACACTCACACACTGCACCACCAGAGTCAGATGCTGGCAGCCTTGGCACACGCCTCAGACTTGACCATTCCGATCAGAAAAGATGTCACTGGCTGTAACTACACTATAATCACTTATATTTCTGCATATAACTGACCTGTCAACGGTTACGTTCATACATGTCGCCCTATGTGGTGCTCACAAGTGGTAATAGTCTGGCAGTATTATCTAGGCCTTAGGTAGTGGTAGAATTGGAGTTGATGGTCTTGGTATTGTGGGATTTGTTTTAGTAACACTATGACAGTAATACAGTATGTGTGGTATATCTGCTCCATGCATAGGTGTATTATCTGGTGACCGTATTATTTAGAGGATTTACATTATTATACATTAATTAGTGGTTTTGAAAGGCAACTTTGTCAGAGCTGATTTTCATTACATAATGACTGTTGAGGTAATGGCCAGGATCTATGCGGATTACGTGTAAAATTAGTGACAGTAACAAACATTGTTTTTCTCTGTAAAAATACATGACGCAGGTCACAATGTGCCGTGAAAAATGCTGTGTGAACCCAGCCCTACTGACCAACTGTAACAAAGAGGGTCCA
Organism: Phyllomedusa bahiana; assembly: GCA_025379985.1. Taxonomy (NCBI): domain Eukaryota; kingdom Metazoa; phylum Chordata; class Amphibia; order Anura; family Hylidae; genus Phyllomedusa; species Phyllomedusa bahiana. Next base: position 11,474 of record JAODAL010008128.1, on the reverse strand, counting down.
GGCCCCGGATATTTTAGGACCCTAGCTACACCCATGATAATAGCTAATCCAAGAGAGGATTCCAGAAAAAGGTCTTATAGGCCTGCTAAAAAGCCTGTTTCTTCAGGATACCAGAGTAGGGGGAGGGGGAGTTTGCTGCCAAGTGTGCAGAGCAAAAATCAGAGGAGAAGGTTCTGATTTTCCCTAAGGCTTGAAGGAAGCAAGTACCAGGGACTGTACAGTACTGTGTGAGTACATGTCTTGGGGGGTTGGGTAGTAGACCCAGACCACTGACAGAGATGAATTATCTGAATGTTTAGTTAGTGGCTGGAGGGCCTACGATTTACGTTGTAGTGTTTTGTACACTGACCTGCGTGTCAAATACTCAGAGAATAAAGCTGTCTGAGGTCAGTTTGAAGAAATATTGTGTCAGAGTGACCTGTGTACTGGGTGCCAGTGAATGCCTTACCAAAAGACAGCGATCCCAGGGCTAAGGTGAGCCCCAGGCTGTTCCAAGATAGCGTCCAAACACAATGGGCGACATGTATGAAGAGCGGCGCGTCGGAGCGCCCGTTTTCACGGGATTTTTAGTGTAAGCTGCGCCTCATTTATGTCGGCGCCCGGGGTGTGCTCATACATGCGGTGTAAAGTTCCCTGCGCCTCGCCAGTGTGTGAGGCGCATTGCGGAACTTAGGCGCAGAAAGAATGCGCCTAACATGTATTAAGTTTCTAGACAGGCTGGAAATCAGCGAAAAATCATTAAACATGTTAGTGAATAGCAAAAAAAGAATTGTCTTTTAAACAGGGCTGTATTTATAGGTCATGCTGCCCGAGGCACTAAACCTAAATACGCCCCCATTAACAATTTTCATTACCACGCCCCTTTCACAATATACCGCACCCCTTTACAAAAGCCACACCCACTATAACCATGAAACCTCTAGAAAAAGCTAATTAAGGGGTTTTTCGGTCCCCCAAATTTTTCCCCTAGACTTGGGGGATACCCTTTTTAAAGCATCCAGAAAGGGGGGAGATACCGCCAAACGGGTTGCTGAAAATAAACCCACTACACTAAAACCCAAAAATTTTTCCCACCCTACAGTAACCAAAGAGTGGTAGACACCATGTACACAGGCTCTGCAGACTGTTTTTACCACCAAAAGTGGTGGTTACCATGTCCACATTTTCTGCAGACTGTATTTTAACCCTCCAAAACAGTGACTAAAATAGGGGAAACACCCAAAGTGAAAATGCCCCCCATATTACAACCCGCAAATACATTAATTAAAAAGCTCTCACTGAAAGCTATGTTTTCCTCCCGGGGTTTTCCCCCCCTGTTTATTTGCGTGCCCAAAAGAAAATAACATGTAAAAGTCTATGGGAGGGGCCACACCCCCCTTTATAGAAGTACAAAGGGCCCGGGCCAGCACATGCTTCTAAAGTGTGTACAGTACACATCACTATTCCCCGGCAAAAACCCCGGGGGAAAAGCATTTAATATAAACAAAAAAAGGTTTAAGTCCCAAATGCCAGCAGGTGGGAAAAACACGGAAGGCTTGGGATACTCAAGGAAAGCAGGTGGGATAACAAAAAGATAGGTTTAAGATACCCAACGCCAGCGGGTAGGATAACACGGGGAAAAGGGCTTAGTTTACACAGTCCCCATCGGGTTTAGGATAACACAAAAAAAGGGCATAGATCCCAAACCCCAGCGGGTGGGAATAACACGAATGGGTTTTAGATCCCAAGCGCCAGAAAGTGGGATAAAAAAGGAAATTTTCCCTAACAACCCCATCCTCGCCCCCCCCAAAACACCCCCCCGTGCCCTCACCTCTCCACCCACCCCCCGACATCCTCCGCCGCCCCCCCCTTTCCACCACGTCTCCCCCACACGCCCCCTCACCCCTCCAGCACTTTTCCCTCAGCCCTCCCCCACACTCTCACCCTTTCCCCCACATTCCCCAGCCTACCAGCACATGTCTCAGCCCCCAGTACATGTCTCAGCCCCCAGTACATGTGTCAGCCCCCCCAGCACATGTCTCAGCCCCCCAGTACATCTCCCCACCCCCCCCCCCGCAACATCTCTCAGCCCCCCCCAAAACATTCCACCCCCCCCATTACATCTTTTCACCCTCTCGGGCACACCTCTCACCCCCCACACATCCCCCTCACCCCCCCACACATCCCCTCGGGGCCCCCCCCCAGCACTCTCTCTCAGCCCCCCCCCAAAGCCATCTATCTCACTCCCCCAGCCCCTTCTCTCACCCCCCCAAGCACTTTGTCTCAGCCCCCCCAGCACAGCCCTTCACCCCCCCCCCGGGCCAACTTGCCCTCACCCCCCCAAGCACATGTCCCAGCCCCCCAGCACATCTCCCCAGCCCCCCAGCACATGTAACCCCCCACCCAGGGCTCAGCCCCCCCCAAAATCTCCTCACCCCCCCACACATCTCTCTTCCCCCCCCCCCACACATCCCCCACTTCCCCACACATCTTTTCCCAGCCCCCCCCCACACATCCCCTCAGACCCCCCCAGCACATCTCTCAGACCCCCAGCACATGTCTCACCCCCCAGCACATGTCCCCAGTCCCCCCACACATGTCTCGGGCCCTCCCAGCACAGGGTTCTCACCCCCACCCACATTTTCTCACCCCCCCAGCCAAAAAAACCCTCACCCCCCCCCATAAACATGTTTTCCACCCCCCCCAGCACATCTATCACCCCCCATCACATTCTCAGCCCCCCAAGCCCACCTCTAATCCCCCAGCCCCCCCATACATGCCCTCAGCCCCCCCAGAAACGTCTCACCCCCCCCAAGCAAAACCTCTCAGCCCCCGCAGCACTTTTGTCAGCCCCCCCAAAAAATTTCCGGGCCCCCCCAAACTTTCCCTAAAAGCCCCCAGCACATGTCTCCACCCCCCCCCACCCAAAATTCTCAGCCCCCCCCCAGCACAGTCTCGGGCCCCCCAGACATCTCTCGGGCCCCCCCACAAGTCCCCAGCCCCCCAGCAAAATCTCCCCAAAAGGCCCCCCCACACATGTCTCAACCCCCCACACATTTTCCTCAGCCCCCCCAGCACATCTCTTTCAGCCCCCCAGCACATGTCTCAGACCCCCACACATTCTCACCCCCCCACACTTTCTCTCTCAGCCCCCAGCACATGTCAGCCCCCCACACATCCCCTCAGCCCCCCCAAGCACTTTTCCCCCCCCACCCCCAGAAAAAGATTCGGGCCCCCCAGAAACATCTCTCCCCCTCCTCCGCACATCTCTCACCCCCCCCAGCACATCCTTTTGGGGCCCACCAGCACATCTCTCGGGCCCCCCCAGCAATCCCCTCAGCCCCCCCCCCAGCACATTTTTTGGGCCCCCCCCAGAAACATCTCCCCTCACCCCCCCCCAGCCATGCTCGCCCCCCCCAGTACATCCTCACCTCCCCCCCCCGCACATCTCTCAGCCGCCCAGTACATCTCTCATCCCCCCAGTACATCTCTCAGCCCCCCCAGTACATCTCTCAGCCCCCCCAGCACATCTCTCTCAGCCCCCCAGCACATCTCTCTCAGCCCCCCCAGCACATCTCTCTCAGCCCCCCCCAGAAACATCTCTCGCTTCCCCACACTTTCCCCTCATTTCCCCCCAGCACATCTCTCAGCTTCCCCAGCACATCTCTCAGCTCCCCCAGCAAAAGTCCACCCCCCCCCCCACACATGTCTCGGCCCCCCAAAGCACATGTTTTCAGCCCCCCCAGAAACATCTCTCACCCCCCCTTACAACTCTCAGCCCCCCGACTTTCTCTCACCCCCCAGCACATGCCCAAAAGCCCCCCATACATGTCTCACCCCCCCCCCCCCCCCCATACTTTGGCTCACCCCCAAGCCATGGCCCCATCTTCCAGCACATCTCTCCAGCCCCCCACAAAACTCTCTCAGCCCCCCCCACCAATGCCCCTCAGGCCCCCCCCAGCACATGTCCCCAGCCCCTAGCAAAATCCTCACCCCCCCAGCAAGTCTCGGGCCCCCCCAGCAAAACTCTCTCACCCCCCCCCAAGCACTTGTCCCCAACCCCCCAGCAAAAATGTCTAAGCCCCCCCCCCCCCCCCCCAGTACATGGCTCAACCCCCCAGCACATGTCTCAGCCCCCCCCCCCCCAGTACATGGCTCATCTTCCCAGCACATCCTCCCCCCGGGGCCCCCCCCAGCACATCTCCCCAACCCCCCCACACATGCTCAGACCCCCCCAGCACTTTCCCTCACCTCTCAGCCCCATCCCCTCAGCCCCCCCGGGCAAGTCTCACCCCCACACATCTCTCTCCCCCCCCCCAGCACATGTCAAAAACCCCCCAGCAAAATTCCCCAACCCCCCCCAGCACATCTCTTTAAAACCCCCCAACACTTTTCCCAAAACCCCCCCACACATGTCTCAGCGGCCCCCCGGGCAAATTTTTTCTCACCCCGCACACATTTTGAAAGGGCCCCCCACACAAGTCTCACCCCCCCCAAGCACATTCCACCCCCCCAGAAAAATGATTCACCCCCCCTCACATCCCCTCAGCTTCCCCAAGCACATCCTCACCCCCCCACACATCTCTAAAGACCACCAGCACACCCTCCCCAACCCCCCAGCACATCTCTCAGCCCCCCCAGCACATGTCTTAGCCCCCCCCAGCACATCTCTCTCAGCCCCCCCAGCACATGCCTCAGCCCCCCAGAAACACCCTCTAAGCCCCCCCCCACACCCCCCTTTCTCACCCCCGCCCAGCACATCTCTCCCGGGCCCCCCCCCCCCGCAAATCCTCACTTCCCCAGCACATCTCCGTTTTCCCCCACACATCTCTCAGCTCCCCCACACATGCTCAGCCCCCCTTTCACATGTCTCACCCCCCCAGCACATGTCCCAGCCCCCCAGAAACCCTTTTTTCCAGCCCCCCAGCACATCTCCCCTCGGCCCCCCCAGCACTTTCCCCCGGGCTTCCCCAGCCACCCCTCTCGCCCCCCCCAGCACATCTCTCTCGGGCCCCCCCAGCCAAACTCTAGTTTTTCCCTCACACACTCTCATTTCCCCAGCACATCTCCCCAGCCCCCCCCAGCAAATGTCTCAGCCCCTCCCAGCACATCTCTCAGCCCCCCAGCACATGTCTCAGCCCCCCAGCACATGTCTCAGCCCCCTCAGCAAATCTCTCAGCCCCTCCCACAAAATGTCCCCACCCCCCACAGCACATGTCTCAGCCCCCCCAGCACACCCTCTCAGCCCCCCCAAACACATCTCCACTCCCCCGGGCACATCTCTAAAGCCCCCCCCAAATCACATTCTAAACCCCCCACACATGCCCTTACCCCCCCAGCACATGCCCCAAAGCCCCCTAAGAAACATGTCCCAGCCCCCTAAACACATGTCTCAGCCCCCCCAGCACATGTCCCACCCCCCCAAGCACAGGGCAAAGGGCCCCCAAGCAAAATTCAAAACCCCCCCGCACATCTCTCAGCCCCATTAAAATCCTAAACCCCCCCGCACATCTCTAAAGCCCCCCAGCACATGTCTCACCCCCCACAAAATTCCCTCTACCCCCCCATTAAAAGTCTCACCCCCCCCAAACTTTGGCTAAACCCCCCCCCCAGCCCAGGGCTCATCCCCATCACATCCTCTCACCCCCCCAGCACTTTCTCTGCACTCCCCCAGCACATTTCTCTGCCCCCCCCCAGCACATATCTCAGCCCCCCCAGCAATGTCTCCCCAAGCCACCCATACAGTCCTCAGCCACCCGGGTACATTCTCAGCCCCCCCAGTAAAAGTCTCACCCCCCCCAGAAACATGTCTCACCTCCCGCACAGGGCTCAGCTTTCCCAGAAAGACCCCTTCTCGGGCCCCCCAGCACTTCCCCTCCCCCCCCAACAACATGTCACAACCCCCCGCACATGCCCTCAAACCCCCCCAGAAACATTCTCGGGCCCCCTCAGAAAGATGTCTCAGCCCCCCCCACACATGGCTCACTTCCCACACTTTCTCTCCCCCACCCCCCCCAGCACATCTCTCCGCCCCCCCCCAGCACATGTCCCCACCCCTCCAGAAACATGTCTTTTAACCCCCCCATACATGTCCCCACCCCCCCAGTACATGTCCGGGCCCCCCCCCAGAAACCTGGCTCAGCTTCCCAGCACATCCCCTTTCAGCCCCCCAGCACTCTCTCACCCCCCCCCCAGCACATGTCTCAACCCCCCCTAGCACATGCCTCAGACCCCCAGCACAAGTCTCAGCCCCCCAGCACATTCTCACCCCCCCAAAAGCCCCTCTCTCCAGCCCCCCAGTACGTGTTTTCAGCCCCCCCACACACCCTCCAGCCCCCCCCGGGCAAATGTCCCGGCCCCCCCCCAGCAAATTCCCCAAGCCCCCCCCCACACATGTACACCCCCCCCCCCACACATCTCTCAGCCCCCCCCCCAAATGTCTCAGCCCCCCCCCCACAAATGTCTCACCCCCCCCCCCAGCACATGTATCTCCCCCCCACCCATCATCACCCCCCCAGCACTTTCCTCACCCCCCCCAGCACATTCCAGTCCCCCCAGCACATGTCTCAGCCCCCCCCACAAAAATTTTCTCACCCCCCAAAGCACATCTCTCGGGCCCCCCAGTACATCTCTAAACCCCCCCACCCACAATGTCTCAGCCCCCAGCACACCAAATTCCTCTACCCCCCCCACTACATTTTTCCCCAGCCCCCCCAGAAACATGTCCCCAAGCCCCCCACCCCGGGCCTCACCCCCCAGCACAAACCTCTCAGCCCCCCCACACATTCTCCTCACCCTCCCACACATTTTTAAACCCCCCCCCCCAGCACATTTTTAAAAACCCCCCCATTTACAGTCTCAAGCACCCCCATTTAACATGTCCTCTCCCCCCCCGAGGACATCTCTCACCCCCCCAGCACATGTCCTCACCCCCCCCAAAAGCACATGTTTTTCTACCCCCCCAGAAATTTTTTCGGCACCCCCAGTAATGTCTAAAGCCCCCCGGGGACATCTCTCAGCCCCCAAAAACTTTCTCCCCAAGCCCCCCCAGAAACATGCCCTTACCCCCCCAGCACATCTTCAGCCCCCCAGTACACCCTTTTAACCCCCCCCCAGCACATTTCTCAGCCCCCCCCAGCACATATCTCAAACCCCCCCCATTAAAAATGTCTCAGCCCTCCCAGTACAGGCCCCCACCCCCCCACACAGGGCCCCCCGCCCCAAAAACATGCCCTCTACCCCCCAGTAAATTCTCGCCCCCCCCCCAGCACATCTCTCTCAGCCCCCCCAGCACAGGGTCTAAAACCCCCCCCAGCACATGTCCCCCTACCCCCCATTACATGTCCAGCCCCCCCCCAGCACATGTCTCAGCCCCCCCCGCACAGGGCTCACCCCCCAGCCATTTCTCTCACCCCCCCACACATTTTTTTCAACCCCCCCTAGCAAAAGTCTCACCCCCCACACAAGTCTAAACCCCCCAGCACATGTCCCCAGCCCCCCCAGCAACATCACTTTCCACCCCCCCCCAGAAACTGTGCCCACCCCCCCAGAAACAGGGTTCTCCAGCCCCCGCACACATGTCCCCGCCCCTCAGCACATGCCTCACCCCCCCAGCACCTCAGCCCCCCCACCCACATCCCCTCACCCCCCCAGCACATCTCCCCGCACCCCCAGTACATGTCTCAGCCCCCCAGCACGTCTCAGACCCCCCCCCACATCTCTCAGCCCCCACACATCCTCCCCAACCCCAAAAGCACTCTCTCCACCCCCCCATACATGTCCGCCCCCCCAGTACATGTCTCAGCCCCCCACATGTCTCACCCCCCCCCACACATTCCAGCCCCCGAAAGCACATGTGTCCCCCCCCCCAAGAACATGCCCAAAGCCCCCCCAGCCCCATGTCTCATCCCCCCAGCACATGTCTCACCCCCCCACACATCCTCAACCCCCCCAGCACATTTTTTCAGTCCCCCCAGCACATCTCTCCCCCAGCCCCCCCCATTTACTTTTCTCACCCCCCCCACCCAATGTCTCAGCCCCCCCACCATGTCTCACCCCCCCAGCACATGTCTCAGCCCCCCAGCACAGCTCCTCAGCCCCCCAGCACATCTCTCAGCTCCCCCAGCACATGTCTCAAACCCCCCAGCATATCTCAGCCCCCCCAGCACATTTCTCAGCCCCCCCCAGCACATCTCTCGGGCCCCCCACACATCCTCTCCCCCCCCCGCCACAAGTGTCACCCCCCAGCACTTTGTCTCGGGCCCCCCAAGCACTTTCCCTCACCCCCCCAGAACATAAATTAAACCCCCCCGCACATCTCTCAAATATTTCCCCCGCCCCCCAGCCAGGGGCGTCGCTGGGGCCCTTTTTTAAAATTTCGGGGCTCGGGCCCCGAATAAAACCCCCGGTGCCCCGAACCTCCCGGGCTCCGGGGCCCGCTGCCAGGGGCCGGGACACCGACCTCCCCTTTCAGCTAAAATTTGCTTTTCCCGCTGAAACGCACAAAGGGGGGCCCTTCCTGCGGAGCAAGAGCGAGCGCTTCCCTGCCCCGCAAAAGTGTCAAACCGTCCCCCGGGGCCCATAGCGGGGCCCCCGGGCCTCTTTTGCACTGGGGACCTCCCGTCCCCGTGGGGCTCAGCTGGCAGGGGGCCAATGTAATGACCTCAACACGCCCCCTGCCTGTCCGGGGGCGCACACGCGTCCAGGCTGTGCGCCCGAGGAGCTGCCGGGAGGAGGGTGGGCTGAAGAAAAATTTTTCGAGCTCGCGGGGGGAACTAAGGGAGTTTTAAAAGTTGTTTTTTTTATAGCTTTTTTACCCTCCCTTTAAAGTGCCCCTATATACCTGATTTTTTGGCCCTATAACTGCCGGGTGCCCCATAAAACCTGCTTAATTCCCCCCTATAACTGCCCATTGGCCCTAAAATACTGCCTATGGCCCCATAACTCCCTTTTGGTGGCCCCAAAACCTGCCTCAGTCCCCTATATACTGCCTCAGGCCCCTAAAAACTGCCTGGGGGCCCCCTATTTTAACTGCCTGGGCCCCATATACCTGCCTGTGGCCCCCAAAAACCTCCAGTGGGCCCCATATATACGCCTACCCCCCCATAATACTGCCTGCGGCCCCAAAATACTCCCCGTGGCCCCCTATACCGCCTTGGCCCCTATATACTCCCCTTTTGGCCCCCCATATACTGCCTATGGTTTTCCTAAACCTCCCTGGGGCCCCCCCTAAAACCTCCCCTTTGGCCCCCCAAAAAATACTGCCTGAGGCCCCAAAATACCTGCCGTGGCCCATATAAAACTGCCGGCGGCCCCAAAATACTTTTTTGGGCCCCTTTTAAACTCCCCTGGGGCCCCCCATATACTCCAAAGGCCCCCTAAACCGCCTTGGCCCCCAAATACCGGGCCTTTTGGCCCCATATACGGCCTGGGGGCCCCCCTATACCTGCCTGGGGGCCCCCTATACCGCCGGGGCCCCCCCCAAATATTTCCGCGGCCCCTATACTGCCTGCGGCCCCCTAAAACCTTTTCCTGGGGCCCCCGCAAAAACCCTGCCTGGGGGCTCCAAAAATGCCTTTGTGGCCCCCTATACCTTCCTGTGGCCCCCTAAACTCCCTGGGGCCCCCCCTATCCCTTTGCCTTGGCCCCCTAAACCCCCCTGGGGGGCCCCCTAACTCCCCTGTGGCCCTATATTCCTGCCCTAGCCCCTAAAATACCTCCCAGGGGGCCCCTATATCTTAAACCTCTTTAGGGGGCCCCCCAATATTTATATACCTGCTTAGAGTGACCCAACCCTTTTATACCCCCTGACATTGACCCTATACTAAATACCTCCTAAGTGCCCCAATATTTATTTACCTTCCTAATTGAGGGGGCCCAAAAACACCTACCTAACTGAGGGACTTATATACCAATAAGTAAGGGTTCTAAAAAAGTGAGGATTCTAAGATATTTGGGCCCAAAATCCTCGTGGCCGGGAGAAATCAGAAATAAAGGGTGTAAACCCGGGATGGAGAAGAAAAGGGAAAGTAAAACGACGCTGATCGGGAAAAGCCCTCCCCCGGGTGAGTCACAAATGTAATGAAATGTAACCACTTTTTTTTTCTGCAAGCCTACTACAACTAGAATCTACCACTATTTTGGTAAACGTTTTGGCGGGGGTAAATGAATCAAAAGGCCTGTTAAAATTTGATATTCACCATGTGGGGCCAAAATTCTTCGGGATCTGGCGGGAAATTTTTTGGCCCCTGTTGTAGTAATATTTTTGGGGTAAATTGGGTTTTTTGTAGGATTTTTTTTAGTAAAAAATCTTTTCTCGGGTAGATTTGCCCATGTATCAGTGATTATATGGTGACTTTTATTTAGGGATTTTAAACACGGGTCAAAAGGGAAAGGTGGGGCAGTTTTTAAAAAAGAAAAATTTTTTCATTGGTAAATTTTCATTGTGCTGTACTGCGAGGCAGGTAAAATAAAACATGGGGTCCTATCTAAAAATTAGTGACAGAGCAAAAGGGTTTTTTCTCTGAAAAAAAAACATCCGCATTTTCCACAATTGGCGTAAAAAATTTGTCGTGTGAACCCACCCCCTACTGGGGGCAAAACAAAAAGGGGCTGGGCCCCCGGGATTTTTTTGGGGACCCAAAGCAACGCCCCTGCCCCCAGCACATGTCTCACCCCAACCCCCAAAAATCTCCCCAGCTCCCCAGCACATCTCTCAGCCCCCCCAAACCACATCTTTCAGCCCCCCCAGCACATTTCTCTACCCCCCCACCCACATTTTAACACCCCCCCCCAGCACTTTTCTCAGCCCCCCCACCCCAAGTCCTCACCCCCCCAGCACATGTTTTCAGCCCCCCCAGCACATGTTTTCAGCCCCCCCCAGCACATCTCTCTCAGCCACATGTCTCGGGCCCCCCCAAAACACATTCCTCAGCCCCCCCACACATGTCTCACCCCCCCCACAAAAGTTCCAGCCCCCCAGAAACATGCCTCACCCCCCCCAAGCAAAAGCCCTAAAAGCCCCCCCAGCAAATGCCCCAAAACCCCCCCAGCACTCTCCCCAGCCCCCCCAGCCTTTTCCCTCAGCCCCCCAGCAAAATGTTTTCATCCCCCCCCCAAATGTCCAGTCCCCCCACACATGTCTCATCCCCCCCAGCAAATGTCTCAGCCCCCCAGCACTTTTCCCTCACCCCCCCAGAAAAATCTCCTCACCCCCCCCCCAAAACATGTCTCACCCCCCAAGCAAAAGCCCAAAACCCCCCCAGAACATCTCTCAGAACATGTCTCAGCCACCCCACACCCCCCCTCTGCCGGCTGCTCGGAGGAGGGGGGGGGCAGCTCCGGGTCAGATGGGGGGGGGGGTTTTTAAAGAAAAAAAAAAAAAAACACATCGGACCCCCTTTGCCGTCCCCCGCCCCTGAAAGGTACCCCGCCCTAGGCCCCCCCCCAGGGGTTGCCTATGGCAAAAACGGCCCCCTGCTTTTAAAATGAATACG
>JAODAL010008127.1:0-120180 GCA_025379985.1 Phyllomedusa bahiana | reverse complement strand
GGATTGTTCTCTTAATTACTTACTTCAGTACAGGAGCCGTGACAGGACAGGAACCGCAGCTCCCCTCTCTCCATGTGCGCAGCACCAGCCGGGATGCTACGTTAATCGTGGCGGGCTTAACGTTAATTGCACGTGTAATGTAGACATCCCGGCCGGTGCCGCGCACATGGATAGAGGGGAGCTGCGGTTCCTGTCCTGTCACGGCTCCTGTACTGAAGTAAGTAATTAAGAGAACAATCCTTTTTCTATGTAAATGCATTTAGCTACGACTGCATCTGAGGCCGGGCCCCTCCTCCCACAGTGTAAACCCTCCTCGTTCCTCCGACGGACCCTCCTCATTCTTCTGCGCGGTCCCTCAACCAACACTGTAGACTTTTAATTTTGCTTTTGTTTGGGGCCTCTTGCAGGGCCCTAAAATGTGCATCTTGCGGGGCCCTAAAGTGTGGGCATCTGCTAGTGGGGCCTCCTAAAGAGTGTGGGGAATGTTGCGGGGCCCTAAAGGTGTGGGGAATGTTGCGGGGCCCTAAAGGTGTGGGGAATGTTGCGGGGCCCTAAAGGTGTGGGGCATCTTGCGGGGCCCTAAAGGTGTGGGGAATGTTGCGGGCCCTAAAGGTTGGGGCATCTTGCGGGGCCCTAAAGTGTGGGGCTCTTGTGGGGCCTAAGTTGTGGGGATCTGCGGGGCCCTAAAGTGTGGGGCTTTGGGGGCCCTAAAGGTGTTGGGCATCTTGCGGGGCCCTAAAGGTGTGGGCCTTATAAGTGTGGCCTGGGGCCTAAAGGTGTGGGGCCTCTTGCGGGCCCAAAGTTGTCCATGTGGCCCGAAAAGGGTGAGGCCTCTTTTAGGGCCCAGAGGTGTTTTTTTTATTGTCCTCTTTAAGAGCCCTGAAAAGTGTTGGGCCTCTTGTGGGGCACCTTGCAGGTCTCTTAGATGTGGGGGCCCTATCTACCTATCACTGTGGGCCAGCTATCTACCTACCTTCTGGGGTCCCTACATACCTACTGGGCAGACTATACCTATCTACCGACCGTCTGGAGGCCCCTATCTACCTACTTACTGGGGGACTCTTAACTACCAACTGGGGGACTCTACCTACTGGGGCCCTATATACCTACCTACAAGAGGGGGACCTATATTCCTATTTAATGCTAGGAGTCTTAATGAACTACTTCTACAGGGAAACCTATATATCTAACTACTTGGTCACTAGTGGTGTAATTATTACCATTTGGGGCACTATGTATCGGGACTTTGTACATTTGGGTGGGGGGCACAGGTGGGAAGGTGATAGAAAAATGAGAAGTCTCAGGTGTTTGTGTTGTGAATTCTTCAGGGACAAGTGGCAGCCACGAGATGTTATCACTGTGGTCTGGAGCAAATGGGGAAGAAAAAAGAAAATGAACGACACATCAGAAAAGACGTCAGCTGTGAGTCACTAAATGTAACTGCACTGTGTACCATGTATCTACCACTATATGGTCACTGGTTGGCAGTAATATTTGTCTTGGTGTAATGGTTTATATTCAGTAACAGTGGGGTATTATTCAGTTTCTTTATGGGGAGATATGTGGTGATGGGGTATGTGGTGGTATTATTTGGTCTTTGTATATTGTTGTTACTAGGTGATATTGGTCTTGGTATACTGGTTTAATCAGTAACATTACAGTGGTATTAGTCACCATATGGCCATGATATGTGGGGTATTATTTGGTCTTTGTATATTGTTGCTATTGGTATTATTGGTCTGGGTATACTGGTTTGGTCAGTAACAGTGGTGACACGCGGTGATCATCTGGCGGTATTTGCTGGCTCCTGTATACATACTGACCCGCAAAATACAGATAAACTGTATATTATATAATCCAACAAGAACCAAATCAAAAAGCAATGGCGCAATTGCTTTTTTTTTCCCTTGTTCATCACAGAAATAACTTTTCTTGGTGTAGGGGTTGTGGGATGGGGCGTGGGCAGAAAAAAAAAAAAAAAAACAAAGGGGGCGGAGTTGGTAAGGGGGGGGGGCCCAGATGCGTCAGCTGTACGGGGCCCTGAAATTTCTGATGGCGGCCCTGCATATCGATAGGATATGCCATCAATAAGTGAAAGATGCAGGCCCCCTTTTTGCAACCGACACTTTTTTTTAGGAGTAGGCCTCTGAAAGTCTCCAATCAGAACAGAGTAAGTTGCACTGGGGTACTATTTTACACAACTTTCCATTATTTTCTATGGGCATTCCAAGTACAGCCGAGCAGTGTGTTCCACTGTATATGTGGCTCCCTTAGAACAAAATGGAAAGTAGTGCACAAAGGCAACTTACCCTCCATTCTGAATGAAGACTTTCAGGGGTTGGAGGTGAGACTCGCACTTATCACACTTTGATGGCATATCGATAGGATATGTCAACCACTGTCTGAAATAGGAACATACCTTAAAAGGAAAACAATGGGAACTTTTTTATGTCTACTTAAAAGAAAAAATGGGAAAAGAATATCATGTCAAAACAATAATAATAATAAGAATAATAATTCTTCTTCTTCTTATTATTATTATTATTATTATAATGTGCTTTGTTCTGAAATTAACTATTTTCACTTTTTTTTCTACTTGCTGACTTGCACAGATATTTAGCAATAACGCAAAATAATGCAGACTCTCTAGAATGTGGGACAGTTAACAACTCCTTGGGAGGACAATAATGGTTTTACATTTCCTCCATTGGTACATAATCTGTATAACTGTAAGTTAGTAAAGTATAAAATTCTTTCGAGGTTTTGTAACTTTTCCAGGCTGATGAGCATCAACAACTCTTTAGAGGTTTTGTAACCTTTCCAGCCTGATGAGCATCAACAACTCGTCTGTGGTCATCAGAAATCTCCCTTGGACATGCCTGATACACTTCCACAAACATGTGTTGTGAGGATAGACTTTGATAGATCATTGTTCTTTAAAAAAAACAGGTCAACCACTCACATCTGACTGTCATCCCATTGTTTGAAAATACCAGTGTCAGGGCTAGGCTGCGCTCAGGCTGCAGAGATCAACAGTCTGCCAGCACTGAATGTCGCAACCCACCCTGAATACACATGCTGCTTGACAGCCCTGTGAGTGACAGACGCCAGCGTCCACTCCTGACAGGGGAACGTGTCGCACCACCAATGGAGGAACCCGGAGGCCCGCTCCAATCGATCGACAGGGGCGTAAATCCAGAATCCCATTTAAACTTCCCTGAGGCTGAGTGCTCGCGCACTGTGATATTCCTGGCTACCCTTGTGTTATTTGTTCCTTATATTGGTGTTTTGAGTCCTATCGAATACCTTGACCATCGGCCTGTTCTCCTGAACCCCCGGCTTGTCTCCTGATTTTGTACCTTCCTGTCCGTTTCGTGTTTAGACCTCGGCATGTTTGCGTTTATTATCCCCTCGTTCTGATTGTGCTTTGAGGCATTCCTATTTGGTTTGACCTAGGACTGTCGTTACTATTAGTTCCTCACGGCCCCAGCACTTTAGCAGAGCAGAGGACTGTCGCCCAGTTTGCGTCTGCCAACCTAGGCAACACAGTCAAGCAGGCAGGGACAGTGGGCTGGGTTCCAGTCAGAGCTCACTGTACCCCCCTTGACGTGACAACCAGACTCTAAATTCACCTTTAAAGTAATCCTAAAGTTTCACATTTTTTCCACTCACAGATTTGTGATATTGGAGCATTTTCCTTAATAAATTAGTGAAAAAGTCTAACATTTTTTACGCATTTATTTGATTTGGTTCTCTTTATCTACTTTCAGGAATGCAAAAATCTGAATGACGTAGTCTTAGGCCAAATTTATGGTCAATTATAGAAAGTTCTAAAGAATTCACAAACTTTCAAGCACCACTGTACATTTTCAGAAATTTTTGTGGCTAGAAATCAATTCAAAGGCTGTAAATAGGGTTAATTCTGCAGCATGTGCATGGATTTCTACTTGCTCCATTCACATGATAGGGACAGTCACAGAATTATTTGTAGTCTACTGCATGTAAATATTTCCCAGCTGTTCAGTGTAGTTCAACATTACTGGGGACCTCTGCTTTAGTATATTTTACACCGTAATTCAATTTTCTGTTTTCTTTCTTCCAAAAATTCACGTTCTGTTTATTTTTGGGTTTGACAGACAGATTAGGGCTCCTGTGAGGCATATCAACTACTGTCTTCATTGGATTTGTCATGTATATCACTTCAACAACTGACTCATAACAAAATGACAACATTGACAGAGAGGGATGCAGTTACTGACGCGCCAACAGTCTAGACTCTAACCAAGTAATCAGGCTCATAAACAAAGTATTTATAACATATCACAAGGGGAGCTCCTGGGGCAGTTTTACTTATTCTTTTACACTAAACCAAGTACTTTAGAGTATTGTACAGTATTCTCATTAACCATAAATCTTACAAGAGGAGGATCAAATTTCTTGTTCACAGCATAAAGGAAAATAAAGCAAAGATCTTATGAAAACACTGCGTGTCCTTTATCAAGTGTATACGTATACACATAAATCAAGGGAAGATAATTAGGGTGGAAGAGGGACCTTGCCCCCAGATACACCCACAAGACTTTTTTATATAAATAAAATGTGGATTTATTGCAAATTTGTCCTATTGGGAAAGTAAAAATCCACAGTAAAACCACAGTTAAATTTTTATGTGTGGATATTTCAGCGAAAACACTGTGGATCCACAAAAAACCTGCAGCTGTGGATTTAAAACACATAGGGGCAGAATTAGAACTTAGGGCCACATGTATGAAAACTGTCCAGGTCTAAAACTCACTTTGTTGCCCATAGCAACCAGAGCGCCCCTTTTATTTTATATAGTGCTCTGGAAAAATGAAAGTGGAGCTCTAATTGGTTGCTATGGGTAACAAAGAGAGTTTTAGACCTGGACAGTTTTCATACATGTGGCACTTAATGTTTCTTATGAATATGTCCAAAATGTCACATATATTAGCACAATTTTCTACATCTATTAGGCACATTTTCTCATCTGGACACACAGAAGAGGCTTGTGTTCCATAGTGAGTAAATGGAGAGCAAGCCTCTCCTGTGTGTCGCTAAGAGAACCTACAAGTGAAGAGGAGCAGATTCCGGGGAGCCTTAGAGCTGCAGTGGTGGTGGAGGAAACTATGACTTTATTTTCTATACTTCCTTCTTCAGCCACATTAAACTATAATTTTATGGAACTGGGCAACCCTTTTAACTTACAATCATAAAAATCCCCTTTTGTAAAAACTGAAAGCTATACATCATTAACACAAACCTTAAGAAGCATTGATCATAGAGGTGTAGGACTAAGAAATTCATTCTCCATTAGAAATGATTTGCAAGGTCTATATGAACAAAGGGGATAGCCAAGCGCTGTACTTGGGTATCTTGGTTGCTACCCTAGTCGTTGAATTGAGCAGCAATACATATGTTCGACTGCTGCTCTGTTCAAAGCCTTTATCACTGCACAAGAAGCAAGGAAGGAAGGGGGGAACCCTGTGTTAGAGATTGTGATCAAGGACCCGGCTAGGGTCGGAAACACGTTGGCGTTTCTTTGCGCATTTTTATGTCACCTACCTGTGAACCCATCATTTAAATAAAGATCGGAGGTTGCTTCATCCGCTGGATTTACTGATTGATTTTGGGTTATGCTTGAATGTGTTAGATTGGTCGGGGGTCCCAGCAGCAGGAACCCCAGCAATCAGACATTTATCACCTATCCTTTAATGTGATAACTCATTACAGGATTGTAATATAGTCAGATATGATCAGTGTATATACAATATCTCACAAAAATGAGTACACCCTTCATATATTTAGTAAATATTCTATTATATCTTTTCATGGAACAACACTGAAGATATGACACTTTGACACAATGTAAAATCATTGTAGTCAGTGTACAGCTTGTATAACAGTATAAATTTGGTGTGCCCTCAAAATAACTCAACACACAGCCATCAATGTCTAAACCGCTGGCAACCAAAGGGAATACACCCCTTAGTGAAAATGGACAAATTGTGCCCAATGTGTCAATATTTTGTGTGGACACCATTATTTTCCAGCACTGTCTTAACTCTATCTTAGCACTCATACGTCCATTTTCAAAAGAAAATCTCTGAATTTGATACTGAGCATGTGAACTCAACTTCCATGGTTATTCTTGCTAAACCGTTGTACGGTCTTGGCTACAGTGCTGCAGCTCAGTTTAAGTTTGTTGACAATCGTTTTATAGCCTAGGCCATCTTTACGTAGAGCAAAAAAAATTTTTTTCAGATCCTCATATAGTTCTTTGCCGTGAGGTACCATATTGAACTTCCATTGACCAGTATGAGAGAGTGTTAAGAGTGATAACAGCAAATACACACCTGCTTCCCATTCACACCTGAGACCCTATAACACTAACAAATCACATGACACTGTGAAAAATAAATGGCAAATTGGTCACAATTTGTCTATTTTCACTTAGGGGTGAACTAACTTTTGTTTAGCGGTTTAGACATTGATGGCTGTGTGTTGAGTTATTTGGAGCGCACACCTTATTCACACTGTTATGCAAGCTGTACACTGACTACTTTACATAGTTTAAAGTGTCATATCTTAAAGTGAATGTGTCATCAAAAAATGACTTATTGTTTAACTCAAATTTTTATGTTATGAATTTTTGTATGAATTTTTGGTTATGTTTTTTTTCAATTTTCCAGATCACTTTCATTTTTTTTTTTATAATTCTTAAGTCCTGTAGTTTTCACTTTGGCCACTAGGCCTAATAATCGTCTGACACTTCCTGTTCTGTTTAGAGAGCTTTTCAGCAGTGTGCTCATTATCAGTAAAAGCAGGGTCAGACTGAAAAGAGACACCATTGTGTACAAATAACACAGAACCCACCAGTCACAAGAGGAGATATCACAGCTCCCCCTCTCCCCTCCCTTCACAGTGAAAACTCTCCTATAGACGTCTATGGGACAGAACCTGTCTTAAGAATCCTATGTGCATGAAGCTGCTGTAAAGTATATCTCTGACTGCTGTTAAAGCAGTGCAAGCAAGAATGTCTTCCCCACAATCATATATAGACGGCCGAATTGAGAAATCTACAATCAGGAAATAAAAACGACTGAGAGGAAAAGAATATGGATCAGGGGTGATTTAATAAGTAAAAAAAAAAAATTGGTGACATATTCCCCTTAAGTGTTGTCCCATGAAGAGATATAATACAATATTTGCAAAAATCTGAGGGTTGTACTCACTTTTGTGAGATACTGTAGTTATATAGTAAAGTTTCCTCCATGTTCCCTTTTAAAATGCACATTGTTTCCAGTATACCAATACAATAAGCTTTATGTCATTTAATTTTTTTTGTTCATAGTTTATATAAAAACAGAACAAAATGAAACACTATAAAAGGTGCAGCTGATGACCGGATTATATGGTAATTCTGACCTTTCCATCTCTGGCATTTTTAGATCAGCTGTTTTGTGTGGAGGAAATAGAAGGTCCCACAGAACCTAGCTCTTCATAATTGCCTTCTCTCTAACTTGCAGCTTCAGAGAAAAGGGTCAGAGGTACTTTATTCATCTGGAGTATTGTGTGTGGGTTGCTGACATTTGTGAATGAGATGTGTCCTCTGTGTCCTAAAACACAAATCATTCCAGAGTTGCAGAGTGTGAGTGTTAGCTTTCTCACTGATCCTCTTTGTGCACCCCAACTGGATAATTATACAGTTATGCTTTAAAAAGAAGCTCTCTTTTCTATGACCTAAGTATAAGTCATATATGGCAATGTTTTAGGAAGTCATTGCCTGTCTGGAGAAAAGGGCAAAAAAAGCACCATTTGCCATTTAAGTGTAAAAAAAAGTCTAAATCCATTAAGCTACTTACATCTTAGGAAAAAAAGAAACATTACTATGGGAAGTATGCTGTTAGATATTGTTCAGATAATCTATTTATTGAATGCCAAACATTTTACTATAGGTCAGTATGTCCTTTCCTTTTAATAGTATCTGGTCCAAACTGCATAAATGAAAGATGAGGCAGGGTGGCATTCAGTTTGACTGCATTCCTTGATGATTATCAGTCCTGTGGAATTATTGTGTTAGATTGTAAACTAGATCAGATGGGAGAGAAAACTAGCTTGAATATACTGTGTGATACAGTATAATCTATAACCATCTCACAGCACCATGCATGATGGATATTAAAATAAACCCCCAACAGATACTAGGTATTTACCAATAAACCATTAGAACTCAAGAGATAATACACCTTACAATTGATCAACAGTACCTCACCATTGCTAGGATTCAAGCAGGATGCTCTCAGACATAAGTGGCCACTGAGTTTAGAATGTCACAGAGTGCAATAGAGATACAAAGAGATTGGAATAGTTGCAGAAATCTAGAGAAGAGGACTTCCTTTAGCTACACCAAACACTGATGACTGCTTCATTGTAAATAATGCCCTGCGGAAGCAGATTATGATTACCACACAACTCTAAGTACGTCAGATCAGTGTGCTAGATGACCGGCAACAGTACCTGACCACACCAACAGGCACAGGTATCATCATCTTGCATGGGCCAGGGAGCATCTACGTTGGATGAGGAACCAGTGATCCTCAGTGCTGTTCAGTGATGAAAGTCGATTCACTCTGAGCAGAAATTATGGTCGCCAATGATGCTGGAGAAGTCAAGGAGAATGCTGTGCATCCACCAGGTCAGGTACTGCTCAGGTACCCTTGCCAGTCATCTAGCATGCAGACCACACTGAAGTAAAGGGTTATGAATGGTCTCATGTGACACTTGGTTGACTTTCAGATCCCTTAAATATGCCTGAAGCTGTGTGGCATTCGTCATCTGGTTCGGCAGGGCATTGTTTAAAATGAAGCAGTCATCAGTGTGTGATGTAGCCAAAGGACTTACTTGAACTCTAAGCCACCATGCCGTATAACAAATTAATGTCTGCATGCCACTAAGCCTACAAGCGGGATACATCTTCACTGTGCCGGTTGTATAGTACTTCAAAACTCACAAATAGGCTTACACTTTTCCTTTTATATAGATATATTGTAGCCAAACATTTAGCATACATGCTATGTAGCAGTAAACAGAGTAATATTGTATAAAAACCTATTATTGAACATATTTTCCGTAAGTCCATTGCGGCCATGAACCGCTGGGTTGAATAATGGACGTTTTCTACTGAAGCTGCACACCATCAGGTTTTTATACAATATTACTCTGTTTATTGCTACATAGCATGGATTCTAAATGTTTGGATACAATATATCTATATAAAAGAAAGTAAATGTATAAACCTATTTGTGTTTTTTTTAAGTAGCCAAAGGACATCCACTTCTTTGCCTTTCTGTGACTCTTCCAGTCTCTCTGTATCTCTGTTGCAACCTGCCCTGGTGATGACACTTTGTAACATTCAGTGGTCACTTCCGTCTGAGAGCATCCTGCTTGAAGCCTTGCAGTGGTGAGGTACTATTAATCAATTGTAAGTTGTTGTCTTGATCTCATGATGTCAAAATGTGAACAGCATGATGAGGAGGACTGCTTAAATCCCAGTTCAAATTTATCCCCTAATTGTATTGGGTAATTCAGAGATCAGAGAATTCAGAGATTCTCCTATTGTGAATTTTGCTATTAAGCTCCTTGTTAGAGATAAGTAAGTTGTGCAAAAAGTACTAAAACACTGAAAAGTTTGACATGTGCATTCTAAAGTTAAGAGATGGTCTCATTTTGGTCATTTAAAAAAAAATAAGAAATTTTATGTTTGTCCTGAAAGTTCATACCTTTTTGTGAGTAATATATGTAAAAAAAATTGGCAACAGGAATGGAAAACGTATAATTTTTCCTTTGTTCTTAGATATGAGACATTAAGATAAATAGATAGATAAATCAGAGAGCCTTTTTCATTTCATATAGTGCTCTGGAAAAAAAGGGACTTTTAGACCTAGACAGTTTTCATACATGTGGCCCTTAATGACAATCAAGTATTGAAAATAAGATATTGTGGCTCAATGGAAAAAAAATTAAAAAACAAACTAATGAAAGGACCAAAAGTGATGGTACTCTTAAAGGGGTTGTATCATTACATTAAATGGTTTTCAGAATAAGGCCGTGTTCACACGGCTTATTCAAGACGGAATTGCGAGCCGGATTGTGCTCGCAATTCCGGCTTGAATAAGGGGCGGGTGCGGGGGTGCGGCCCGCCGGCCCCATAGACTGCCATTATCCACGGCGTGTATTGCGCCTGGATAATGTGCATGTCACTTTCTCCCCGCCCGGGGGATTCGCCGAGCGGGCAGGAGCGACGGAATCCACTGTTCTCTATGAGAACGATGGATTACCGTAATTACTGCGACGGATTGGCGCCGTACTGCAGCGCAAATCCGGCGCGCAGTACGGCGCCAATCCGCTCTGAAATAAGCCGTGTGAACATGGCCTAAGGGGACAGTGAAAACAAGCAACTTTGCAATTGGATGTCATTTGCAAAGCTGTCTTGTTTTCACAGTGTCCCTTATATTCGTTTTGTGTAAACACTGTTCCCCAGTGCCGGTTGGATTCCACCTCCTTTCATTTTATTGGCAGACGGCTCTACTAATTTACATTCTGTCTGGTCCCCGGTCGTATTCACGGGAGGGTGCATTCCTGCCTCTCTCACTCAGAATAAGGGGTCAGCAACATTTCACTCTGCACAGCCAGCAGCAGTAACCCTGCAGCTGCTTCTACAATCAGAAAACAGCAGAATTGTGCCCGGTGCCAAATGCTCCTGCATGTAAACATAGAAGGGAGACCAATCTGTGCTGCTCTGGATGAGTTCATCGAAGACTGGATTCTACTGTAACAAACCTCCAGCTGTGAGAGGAGAATAGATCAGTGATCTGAGTTCATAGAAGACTGCCTAAACTGAATGCAGGGCTTTGGTATGTAAACATACAGCTCTTACAAAATAAGACTGCATAGGGAGAGGAACGACACAGTGACATGTGGACTCAGACAGAGGGGGGGGGAACACACTGACTCTGGAGCGAGCATGAACAGTGAAGGGGGGATGATGTCATCTCCCTTCAGTTAAGAAACACCCAGCTGGGAGGGGAAGAAGCGCCCCTGGATTTGCAGAGCTGAGAAACTGATAGTACAATGAAACACACGAACTGATGAAGCGATAAATCCCCTTAATATTTTATTGCACAGCCTTTTAAAGCAAGCATGTAACTGTCAATGAGACTTCTGTACCTTTCCACAGGTATTTTGCGTCATTCCTTGTGAGCAAACTGCTCCACTTGTCTCAGATGCCTTCCCTAGACTCTATGTTTCAATTCCTTCCACAGATGGATTTAGATCACAGCATAAAGAAGTCATTTCAGAATAGTCCAATGTTTTTCTTTTCCCATTCTTGGAAGTTTTTAGCTGTGTGTTTTGGGTCAATATTTTGTTGGAAGACTAATGATCTGTGTTTGAGACCAAGTTTTCTGACACTGGACAGAACATTTCACTCTAGAATGCCTTTTGATTTTATTGTACCCTTCACAGATTCAAGGAGTCCTGTGCCAGATGCGGCAAAGTAGCCCCAAAACATAATTGGGCCTCCTTCATGCTTCATGGTGGTATAACGTGGCACGTTAATTAAAACTGTCTAATAGTAAGACTGTCTGTGTTACACAGTGAATCTACTATATATTATTGCACATTGGTCACTCACTGACCGTGGTCATTCGTGTGATTTCCATGAAGTGAGATTACATAAAGTGTGCTGCAGAATTAATAGCAGAATTGAACCAGGAATGAGCAAGGAATTACTTATAGGTATATACTGGACTTTTCTGCTACCTACTAACACAAGCACCCAATATGCACTACTTTGTAACTATAGTCACTGCCTCCTTATTCCTCAAACTTCTTGACCACTCTCAGACACCTACACTGGACAATGGTTTCCTTACTTCCCCTTTCTTTTTTTACTCTCACATTGCCTCCACTCTTTTAACCTCTATCACAGCTTTAAAGGGATTTCCAATGCCCCTTTGGGCCCCTCCCCCTTTTCCCCTTTGAAATGTTGACCTTTCCCCTTCCTGCAACAACCCCTTTTTATTTTCCTCAGAAAAATTTGGATTGGGGCCTTCCCTTGGATCTCCCTCATCCCCTAAAGGAAAACTAAACCCCAACCCCGAAAACTCCACTCCACCCCTTTTCCCCCCTCCCTTCCCCCCCCGGGCCTTTGTTTGGTTTCCCCCAAGGGTCTTTTCCACTACTCTTTTTCTATCTACATTTCTTTTTTCCGCTCAAAGCATCACAGGGGTTTTCATTTTACACCTTTTAAGCAGGCCCGGAACCCCCCAATCAAACATTTTCCCGGCCCCAAAATTTGTTAATTTCTCTACTCCCCCCCCGGGGGTTCCGGGACTGCCCCTTAAACCAAACCTCCTTCGGGTTTTCCCCCTCCAAAAATTTAAAAAATGGGAGAAAATGAATTTTTTCATCTTTCCATCGCCCCCAACTCCCATCCCCCCCCCCCGGGTTTCCCCCTTTTACCCACTGTTCAAGGGTTTGGCCCAACTCAAAATTCGGTTTCCTGCAAATTGTTTAAATTGGGGAAAAACCTTTTTTACTCCCCTCTATCTTTCAAACCAAAAAACCCCAAGCCCCTTCCCCCTCGGGCCTTTTTTGCCTTCCATTTTGGAAAAAACCTCTTGGGAATCCCCCTCTTTCCCTTTAAATTTTTGATCCCTAAAAAAAGTATTCTGGGGACTACGGGAAAACCCCCTTTCCCCTCTGGGGGGCCCCTCCCCTTTTCCTGGGCACCTTTTTTACTCTCCCCTAAAAAACCCATCCTAAAATTTTTTTCCCCTTTGGGTTTACTTTTCACTTCCCAAGCCCCTTTAACATGGCTACTCATCCCCCATTTGGAAGTCCCATTTTTCTTTGGGTTTTTACTAACCTTTAAACCTACAAGGCTCCCCAAAAAAACCAATTTTTCCCCTTTCCCAAAAAATTTTTTCTGCATTAATCTCTAGATACCTCTCTTCCCCGCAACTCGGGCTCCCTCTTAAAGATGTCCAGTTTTTATTTCTTTTTAATCAACATTTGAAACTTTTTTGGGCCCATATTTTTTGGTATGAAAACCCCCCCTTGGGAATTTTAAAAGCCCCCTAAAATCAAATGGTGTTCTAAAAAAAAAATAATTTTTTAAAAACCCAATCTCAGCTTTAAATTTTTACACTTTTTTGGGAAAAAAATAAAAAGCGGGCTCGGGAATTGGGTTTGCTTTGTCAACACAGAAAATTTCCTTTTTTTAAAGAAAAATTTCACAAAGAAAATATAGAAAAGGGTTTTTTTTAAAGGGAAAATAAACCCCCCCTCTTGCAGGGGGCCCCTGCTGGGGATTGTTTTTTGGGCTTTTTCCCCCTTATACTCCCCCCCCCTGCTGCCCCGTTTTGGAAACTGCTCCCCTTTGGCGGGTTTTTGTCCGATAAATTTACATTTTTCCCTTTTATTTTGCCATGTTTTTTTACCCCCCTCATTTGCTTTACAAAAACCCAGGGGTTTCGGACAGCCCCTTCACCCTTTAAAAACTTGTTCGGCTTTTTTTCCCAACAAAGAAAAAAAATGATGCCCCCAGCATAAAATACTGCTTCTTTATTAGGGGGTTTTTAAGGGTATGTTCCCCATGGGTAATTTTTGGGCCCCTTAATATGGTTGAGAAGTGCGCCGAAATTTTGGTAAAAACCCTAGGGGTTTTCCCAAGAGAACTATTGGATTATTTCCCCCACTTCCCCGCTCGATTTCATATTGTCGTTTTTTAAAAACGGGGGGAAAATTTTGTGAAAATGTTTTAATTTTAAATTTTCGGCAAAAAACGCCCCGGGGAGCAATGACCGTCAGATGGGGGGGGGGGGCCGAAAAAAACGCCCAAATCCCCCAAAACAACCCCGGGTAATTTGGGCCGTTTTTTTTACCGGCCCCCCAAAAACGCCCGTGTGAACATAGCCTAACCCCTCCTTAAAAAATACCTAGAACCCCACAAGCAGGTGCATGCACTAAAAACGCAAATTTTTTTTAATTCCCATTTTCGGGTTCTTTATCAAAGGGAAAAAAGGGGGGGCTTGTGGAAATAAGGCCCCTAAAACCCAAAAATGGGGGGAAAAAAAGCAGGAAATGTTTTATAGACTGGGTTTAAAAATAGAAAGAAAAAGGGTAGAAAAAAGGAAAAAATTTCTATCCAGGGCCCCTTTATCATCCCAAGGGGTTTTTCAAAGAATAACAAAAGAAAAATTTTAAAAAAAATTAAAAAATTTTCATTTTTTCCCCCACTTTCACAGGATTTTCCTGTATCTCCGGCGCTTTTTTTGTTTTTTAAAAAGCGCCCGAGATACGGGGGCGTCAGTTTTTGGTGCCATTTGGGGGGGCAAAAAGAAAAGGGCAGGTTTTCTGTTTTACACAAGGCCCCCTTTTCCCCTTTTTTTCTGCCCGTCTTTTTGGCAAGCGGCGTATTTTAAAACATGTTGTAAAAAATACCCGGGGCTTTTCCCATTCTTGACGTCCCCCCCATACAATGGGTATTGTATGGGGGAAAGTCGGGGAAAAAAAGAAGGGAAACCCGGGCCCCGGCTTTTGCACAAAGGTGACAAAAGCCGCGGGGCCTTCATCAGAGAGAGAAAGGGGCCCCCCTTTTTTGGGGGCCCTTTTTTCCCCTGGCCCGTGTAGCCTAAACCCCAAGACTACGCGTTTTTTACCCGGACCACCCCAGAGTTCCCCCTTTTCCCAGGGTTTCAAAAGACAAAAAGATACAAAAAAACATGTTTAAACAGGAAACATCCCCCAAATTTTTTAAAAAACCCTTTAAGATTAAAAAAAAAATTTAAACCCCCCAATGTAAGGGGAAAAATCAACCCAGAGGGGAAAAAAATAAAAATTTTGAAAAAAAAAACTTTTAAAGAAGGCCTTACATTTTCCTCCCCTTCTCCCCTTTTTAAGGGTGTAAACATTTTTGGAGCTTTATTGGGAAAACACAAAAAAATCCCCAAATTAACCAAAAGGATAGGGCTGAAAAAAATTGAAGGGGATAAACCAAAAAAATAAAACCAAATACGTAAAGGGCCCCAATATAATGGGGTAAAAAATAACAAAACATTCCAGGGCGAGCAGTAAACCGAAATAATTTCTAAGGAAAAACAGAGGACTGGAAAAAAAAAGGGTAGCCCCCTGGGGTTTAGCAAAAAGCTCAGCAATGAGTTGGGGGTGATTATAGTCAAAATTTCTATAGAAATGACAGTGTGTCTGAAAAGGGGGAGGTGAAAAGTTTTTAAAAAATGTTTCGGCAAGGACGGAGGAGCTCTTTGTAATGGTCGTTTTTCCTGGACAAGGTCCCCGTACCACTATGGATCCCCTTAAAGGGGGCAGCTAAAACAATAAAAGGGTTTCAGAATTTTTAAAATGGGTGAAAAGGGGGAAAATGGGTTTTTTTAAAATTTTTCAAGCTTCCCCACAATTTAAATTTTTTCTTTGCATGAAAAAAAATCCTTTAAATTTCTTTTTAGGACTTCAGATTGGCCCATACCCGGACTTTGGGAAGCAGGAATTAAAAACCTTTTTTGGAATTTAAATTTCCTCCCGGGACAGTGGTGGGCTTAAAAAAACCCCCTAAATCAACATTTTTGGTGCCCCCGGGGGAAAGGGGGGCAAGGGAAAAATTTTTGTATGACTATATAAAAAAAAAAAAAGTTTCTATTTAAACCCCCCAAACTACACAAAGGAACCCAAAGGGAGAATTTTCCAAAAAAAAGGCCCTTTATTTGGGGGAAATATGTGCTAAATTGGTTAAAATTTTAAAATTTTTCCGCAAAATCAATTTGGGTGCAAAATGGAAAAAAATTTTAAATTTCAATCCAAAGGGTTCCAGTTTTTGGGGGGACCCGGGTAAGGGGGGGGACTTTTTTCATTTAACCCTTTTTGGCCCCGGAAAACCCCTGTCCCAAAAAATTTACCAAGTTTTTTGGGAAAAAAAGGAGAAAAATAAACGGGACCAGCCCCCGTGGAATGTACACACTCGGAAACCTGTTTGGGTTGGGGAAAATTTTTTTTTTTTCATTTTGCATCCCAAATTTTAAATTGCGGTCAAAATTTAAAAATTTTAAACTGATATGTGGTTGGGAAATTCCACCAGGGAAAAAAAACCCCCCCCCCCCCCAAATTTTTTAGATAAAGAAAATTTGGGGGTGGCCCTTTTTCCCTTTTCTCTATTTGCATGTAACTTAAAAATTTGGGGTTCCAAATTTTTAAGCCCTACATTTTGAAAAATTTCCCTTTTAAAAATATTTTAAAAACCTACCAAATTTCCCGTTGCAAAAACGTAAAATGGTTTCTCAGTTTTCTTTTTTTTCTTATGGGAAAAAAAAGTTTAGATAAAGAAAAAACAAACTTTTTTGGATGTAACATAAATTTAAAATGAATCCCCCTGGGAAAAAAAAGGGGTGGTTTCCCCATAATGTACAAAGAAAAAGGCTTTAATTTTTTCTTTCCCGTGAGTCGGGTTTTTTTTTTTTCCCCTTCACTGACAAAAATAAAATTTGGGTCTTCAAACCCGTCCCGTTTTACCAGTCCCCGTTCGGGGAAACGGACCCCTCCCTTTTTCACAGTTTTTTTTCTACTTAAAAATAAATTTGGAAATGAAATGGGCTCAAAAAAAGTATAACCAAATTTTCCGGGTTCCCCTAGAAAATTTTCTTTCTTTTAACCCGTTTCTTTTGTACAAGCAACGAAAAAACACCCAAAAAAATTTTTTTTTTTAACCCTTTGGGGGGTCCCAAATGGGTGGGGGTTTAAACAAACCCCCCTTTAAACCCCTCTGGGCCATTTGACAGATGAAAAAGTTGGGGGAAAAGGGAAAACCTTTCCCTTTTTTTTGAATTATCCGTTTTTTTTAAAAAAAGTCCCCCGGGATGCTTTTCCCGTATTCCCGTTTGTATATCCTGAAGGGGTTGTCTGTCTTATTAAAAAAATATTTATTTTATTTAAAAAATAAAAAATAGGCTAGAGCTGCATGATAACCTTTCCCCCCCCCCTCCAAAAAAAAAGAAAAAAAAGAAAATCACCCTTTTTACTGAAACTCTGTTCCACCAAAGAAAGTGGGACAGTCCCCCCCGGTTTTCTTCCGTTTTTCGGCAACTTGTGGAACCCGCTTTCACCCCAAATCATTGCACAAAGTAAACGGGGAAACAATTTGCGGTTTAAGTTTCCGAAAAGGGGGACGTGGCCCCAATGAAAGCCCTGTTCCCCAAATGGGACTGGGTTCCCGTGCCTTTCTGGAATACAAAAAAAGTGAACAAAGAAATGGAAAAAAACCCCCCCATTTCAAGCTTCAGCCCGGTTTGGAACCCCGGGGGGTCCGGGAAAAAAGGGGAGTATTTCGTTATACCCTTTTTTTTTATTATGCAGTTTGAGGGTGGCTTTTTTTTAAGGAATTTAAGGGGAAAGTTTCCCCACGGCTTAATTTTTAGGGCAAAAAAAAAGCACCCCCCCATTTTTACCAAAACCCGGGGGCCTTGGGAGTCGGCTGATCGGCCCCGTTTCCCCCCACAAGGCGGGGGGGAGGGGGGGGGTGGCGCCCCCCCGGGGCCCCCTTTGACTGCATTTTCCCCTTGGACCAAAAGTTCCCCTTTATTTGCCCCGCGCGTTTCAATACGATCATATTGTACGAGCAGGGAGAGGAGGCATAATCCATAGTTCTCTATGAGGACTATGGATTACCATAATGATGGGGTGCATTCTGCTTGTATTACAGTGCAGTACGCCACAAAATACATTGCGAAATGCGGCCCAAAATAAGCCGTGTGAACATCGCCTAAGGCTAGGTCTACACGGCATTGGACAAAAAACTCACGGAAAACTAAATCCTAAGAACGTTCATAAAACTGAGTTTTTTGTCCACTGCCTGTCACAAGCTGCAAAAAAAATCAGTTTTTTGGCATATTTTTTGCAGAAATACGCAGCAATATAATTGCTGTGAATTTCTGCAAAAAAACAAACCAAAAACATCCAGTGGTTTACATAGACTCCAACAGTGAATTTTCTGCCCTGCTCTGTCATTTTTTGCAACATGTTTCAAAAAACGACCAACAGCAAAAACAAGCACAGAACGCTTTTGCTATTAAAGTCTATGGAATCTGTTTTTAGTCGTTTTTTCAGCAGTTTTAGAAAATGAAAAACGCTGAAAAAATTACTGCTTGCAGTGGAGCCTAAGTTGGACAACCCCTTTATTAATAATTCTACTCATTTATTCCACTTAATTCCATGTTTTGTTGGTGCTCAAACTCCCAACAGAAGTGGTTGAAAAATCAACAGTACATGAATTTAAACATGCCCAAGATAAACATATATCCATCCTGAAGGGGAAAAAAAAGTTACTTAAAGGGGTTGTCTCGCTACAATGATTGGGTTTTAATTAAAAGATCTTTAAAAAACAAGCAGCTTTGCAATATATATGTTCATTACAAATGTCCTACTGATTTTGATTTATCCCTGTTAGTAGTAGTGCATCAGCTCCTGAAATCCCTATAGCAGCAGACCTGTTGATCTTTATCTCACTGGCTGTCAGTCCTGGTGACTCATCTGTTTCTGAATACAGGTCCTCCAGCACAGTATGCTGCTGTAGGGAAGGGAGGGGGAGGGCTCTGGCTTCTGTGTAGCTGGATTAACCCTGTGTGTGCCTGCTTCCTCCTGCTCTCTAAACAGACTGAGGAGAGCAGAGGTGAGGCTGACAGCAGTGAAGTGTGTTACTATAATCATGATGTGTCTGTGGAGCTCTGTCTATACTAATAGAACAGATCAGGGGGGCATGTGAACGGTTCATGCTCTGCTGTACTAGTGACACATTGTGAATATAGTAACTCACTTCACAGCTGCCCTGTGTCTGTTCTGACAAGGTTTGTTTGTTGTTTCTTGAGATGGAGATTTGTATGCTAAGCATAGGGTATGGGAACACTTGCATCCCTCCTGCTCTGCTATTAGCATACACAGCTTCACAGACCTCTCCACACGCATAGATCAGCCCTCTCCTGTCTCCTGACTGTGGAGCTGACAGGGCAGCTGATCCAGCAGCCTGCAGCAGACCTAGGCAGGCACACACAGGGTTAACTCTGGCAGCAAACCCCCTCGCACTCACCCTGCTGTATAGAAGTTATGGAGGAGAGTTTTCTGTGTGCTGAGGGGAGGGGGGAAGAGGGAGGAGAAGATTCAGACAAGAAACACGCCCCTAAATTCTAAAATCCTTTGCTGCCAGAAGCATTGAAGTAAGCTGAAAGCTTGTAATGAGACAACTCCTTTAAGAGCAGACAAGATGGCCCATGTGGACTCTTTCTGCCATAAATTTTCTATGTTTCTAATGGTTTTAATGTTCTCCTAAACTGAGTAGTGAAATTCAGACGTGTACCTCCTCGGGAATCTTCTTTGTGATCTCTGCTTCTGTCTTTGATGAAGTTAGTTGTTTATTTAGCATCTGTTTATGCTTATATAGTAAATTTTTATGTGCATTATCTTATGTGTTTGAAGATGTGATGACTCACCTCTCACCATTAAATGATTTTTGCGTCCACATTAATAAGCTTGTATTTTGCTTATATATGTAGCAAATGCTTTTAATTGTTTTATGGGCAGCTACTCTCTCCTTATTCAATGGTCTACAACTTCAGTTGCCTTATGTTGAATGTAGCCAATATAAGTAAGGGCTGACATAAGTGCAGGCATCCTGTGAAATTGTCTGTGCGCTGCTAGTTTTAATTTGCAATAAAGTTGTATTTTTTCACCGTTACCGGCATTTGGAGTTCCTTGCGGTGCAAGCCTCGGAGTGGTTTTGCACCAGGATATCCGGTATTGTATTGACATAAGAAACGTTGTCTTTATAGTATGCTGTACAGTTATTGTTTTAGCCCTTGTCCCAATGGTTTCAGATTGCTGATGACATGGTGACAGTATGTGTTATATATACTACTGCCTGTCTCCTGGTATTATCCCTGATGATTCTTGTTGCCTACATAGGAGACTGGTGTCCTTAGTGGAAAGTCATTATCATTCCTGAGGTTAAAGAGAACCTGTCAACATGAAAATGCTATCTAATCTATGTGGATAATGTGTTAGAGCAAAAGGAGCTGCCCAGATTGATTTTTATAGTTCAGTGTAAAGAGATTCAATAAAACTTATTATTGAAATTCCTGCTGGGCTCCAGAGTCCAGTCGGTGGTCTTACTTGGAGAACAACAGCCTTCCTGGTATGAGCACGCATAAGGCCGTGTTCACACGGCTTATTCCCAACGGATTTGTGCGCCGTATTGAGCTCACAAATCCGCCGTGAATAAGGGGCGGAACGGGGGCTGGGCCGGAGCGCGGCGGGGGCGCCGCTACCCGGCCCCATAGACAATGCATTATCTACGGCGCGTACGCGCCGTAAATAATGTGCATGTCACTTTCTCCCCCCACGGCGGATTCGCCGAGCGGGGAGGAGTGACGGCATCCACTGGTCTCTATGAGAGCAGTGGAGTACCGTAATGACTCCGACGGAGTGGCGCCGTACTGAAGCGCAAATCCGGCGCGGAGTATGGCGCCAATCTGCGGACAAATAAGCCGTGTGAACAAGGCCTAAAAGGATAAATGTTTGTCACTGAGTAGGACTGCCCACTGGACTCCTAAGAACAAAATTAGCACAGATTTTAATGACTAAAAACTTTTCTCACATTATTAAATATCAATCTGCTCAGCTCTTCCTGCTCTATAACATAATGAAGGCAGATTAGATTGCTTTTTCAACTGAGATCTGCTAACAAAGAAATGGCACAATGAGATCCTCAAACAACACTCACCTTGTGTATTGGCATAACCTTTAACCTGACTCTGTTAAACTTATTTTTGCATTTTATTTTTTTGTTAATTATGTGGATTTCCTTAAATTGGTACCTTTACTTATATACTGCTGATATCATATCCTGCAATGTGTACTGTACTGGGACTTTCTTGCTTATTTTCCTTTTAATATGTTTTCAAATTTCCTTCCAGTTATTTTAACTTTGTTTATACCATGTTCTATAGGGTAACATCAGTACAAGTAAAGATTTGGACATGCCCATATCCAAGGCAGCTGCGCGGCGCACTGTGCATGGTGAGCGGCTGGTTTTATCCTTAGTAAAAAAGGATTTGACATTTTTCCTGCAAAAGTGCAGATTGGTGATGTGGGTGCCTTCTTTTTTCTCTTTAGCAACCGAACACTTCCTAACATGCACATTTAGGGAGATATGTATGAAAGGGTTTTTCACCCTTTTTCTGGTGTACAATGCACCCAACTGAGCAGTCTACGATGTTTAATGCGCCTAACGAATGTGTTAGGCGCATTGTTTGTAAGACGACACTTTCTAATGCACCTAACATGAGGGGGCGTTCTGGGGGCGTCGCACCACACTCGTAATATTAGATACATATATGAATGTGGTTCGGCAAAACTAGGCGCATTACTGCTCAAACAGGCAGATCTATTTCAATGTGGTCTGCCTGAGCCGGAGGAGTGGAGCTAGATTTGCTGTTAGGGAAAAAATGTCCAATATTTCTCAACTTACACTAGTACAAAAATAAAAAATAAAATTCCCATAATTATCAAACTATATATATATATATATATATATATATGTCACGGCACACGTTTCCGCAGCAGCAAGGCACGGTAGGGTTTAATCCCTCTAGTCAGTCGACACACCCAGGGAGAAGCTGGGCTGATGAGCTTAGGAGTGACAGCTCAGCTCCTAATCAAGTCAGAGGGTGTGTGGCACTGGCCAATAGGAGGGCCTGGAGACCGCACCAATCGTCTGCTGGGGCAGGCTCTGGGTTCCTCATTTAAACTCCCTCACTTCTCTCAGTCTTTGCCTGAGAAAGGTTTCCCCTTGCTACTGCCTGTGTTTCCTGTTGGTATTTGCTCTTTGTATTCATGACCTTGGCTTGCTTCCTGACCTCGCCTTTGCCTCCCACTGTGTACTGCGCTCCTGACGGTTTTTGGACCCCGGCTTGTTTTTTGACTATTCTTTTGGATTACGTTTCTTGGCATATACGTTCCCGTACTGTGACTGACCCGGACTGTTGGACTTTGAGTTTCCCTGACGGCCCTGAACTTTGCAGCGTAGGGGCTGTCGTCCAGTTGGGGTCTGCCGCCTAGGGCAGCACACCAAGTAGGCAGGGACAGTGGGCTGGGTGGCAGTCAGGGCTCACTGGACCTCCTCTGACGTGACAATATAATTAAATTATTTAAATGTAATAAAGAATGCTATCATATAAAAATAATATAAAAATATCTCCTATAAAATGTATTTACATTTTATAGAATCTAAAACCAATATTACATTAAATAACCCACTGATGTTGTTGTTCAGATTTTACAATTTAAATTTTTAGTACATTAAATTTGAAATGTATTTTGCTGCTCTTACCCTTTATTCTACATACAGCAAGAGCCAGCACACCACAGGTATTGCTGGGACCTGTGTTCCACCAAGTAGGATCAGTACCATAGTTTCTATTCAATGACATGCTGTTCTAATAACTTTTATTCCCAGACTATCTACAGCCTTTATACATGTTAGGCGCATCACTAAGGCGCGTCGAACTTTACACACCATTTATGAACGGACAAAAAACACTTTCATACATCAGGCGCATTATACACTGAAAACGAGACTTGGCAATTCCCTTCGAAGCGCCTTCCTTCATACATGTCTCCCTTAGTGAGGGCTCTAACTATGGTAGTGTCTAATTAATTTATGTTACTTCCTAAGGCTGATTTCACACTTTTTTTTTAATACACAAAAATTGAAGCAATAAGAACACATGCATTTTTAATTAGCCCTATATTTCACCTGTGTTCTAAAGTAAGGCTAATTCAAAATACATTTGCATTATAAAATAAATCCTGTATTTTTGAAAAAAAACATGTGCAATTTTACTTTATTCATTTTTGATGCGATTTAGAAGCGCAACAAAAAAGCATGAGGACTCAGCCTTATTGGATATATGCGTGTCAATCTGTGGTTAACTTGTGCTGTTTTTTGGTTCAATTGTAGTGTTTATAATGTACAATACCGTGGTCTCTCAAATTACAATGGCCTCAGGATGCAGTACTTTCAACATATAATGGTCTGTCCTGTGACATTGTATGTTGATTATGGTTTCAAGATAAAATATTTTATATGTACATTCATGTGTGGCAATCCGGCACCATCGGTTAAAAAATTCCAACTTTATTTTATATCCATAGGTAGAAAAATAACAGAGAAAAAAAATTCTCTAAGAAGCACACTCCACGCTTAAAGGGGTTTTGCCACAATCTCATTTCATTCCTCCTGTATCCAGCTCTTCAGCTCTGTGTGCTCAGAAGGGGCGTGTGTGATTTGTTTGAATTGCATATCATGTGACCCTGCAGGATGCCATCACCAGGCCTTTCCTCTCTTTAGTCAAAGAAAGGTTTGGTTATGTGGAGAACTGTAAGTAGCTACATTTTAGCTCAAATGTAAAACTTTTGCCTCCAGGCACAAGGGTCCTCGGTTCAAATCCCTGCACGAACCAAACCTGTGAATTTTATTTCTCCTTATCAATTCACATATCTGATTGAGGTTTCTTCTTTGATTTATTTGCACTGTTTGACTAATAACTAAGGAGTAAAGAGGTCAGGAGTAGAATGACAGTAGCTGCCTGAGAGTAGAGATGATGTCTGAGCATATGCGACCAGAACTGAGGAGCTCTCAGCCCTGGTCGTATCCCCTGGATGAGCTGTAAACAATGGATCACTAAAGGAGCAGCTAAAACAAATACGGTGCAGAATTTTTAATAATGATGAATGGTGAAAATGTTTATTATTTAATTTACAAACTTCCCACGTCAATTTTACTTCGTGACAAAACCCCTATAAGCATTTCAAGCAAAAGTGAGCTCTTGTTCACAGCGGCTAACTTTTGATTGAAACGCACAAGCGTGGAGTGTGCCTCTTAGAGAACATTTTTTTATGTTATTTTTCAACCTATGGATATACAATAAAGTTGGAATTTTTTAATCTATGGTACTGGATTGCCATACATGAATGTACATATGAGATTTCAAGTAGGTTGGATTGACAGTGTATCCGAGCACATCGGTAAAAATATTTTGGATTTCATGGATCTATACTGAAAGAAGTCTACAATGAGTGAGCACATACCCACATTTCTATGATCATGAATATTTTACTTGTAAACCCCATGTATTAGAAAAGTGCAAGCAGTGATTGGCAATGAAGTAGCGCCTCTCTACAGTGTTTTGCGGTACTGCATGTTCTTTGCTTTTTACATGTGCCAGGATGAGCGGTCCCCCAATTTTGTTTCTTTTGGGGTCCATGGTACATAAAATACATGACATAAAAAATCTTCTAGTCTCATTACAGAAAGTGGTTTACAGCTTCCAGCAGCTTTTTCTAAATGTTATACGTAAGGACTTGCTTTATCTCTATTACCAATTTCCCATAGAGTTATGGTTTCAACATACAATGGTTGTCCCAGAACCACTTAACTTTGTATGTTGTAGAACCACTGTTATTGTTTTTTTTTATCATGCACTTTGAATGTATCTGCTCCAATATCTTTTTTATACCTGTATCTATTTTTAAGTGTTTATACATATTATTGTAGAATTTTATTCACAATATTTGATTAATTGTATGTCAGCACTGTTACTGAGCACTTTATATACTCACCATGTTCACATATCTTATGCCAGTGGAAGGCTCCATTGAGCAGAGCTGAAAAATCGTACACTTCAGTAAAAGTTTCTCCTTCTTTCACTGTATCAAGTCCGGAGTACTGCCATTTTCCAGATAGATATTTACTGTACATAGAACATAAACATATAGTACAGTTATTTGACTTTTCATCCTAGCTGGACCACACAATTCTGTGTGACCCCTTATCTTTCATTACATCCTCCAACTTACTGACACACCTAATTACACAGCCTTATTAGGGTTCAGGGCATGGTTGCCAGTACAAGTTTGCTAACTTAGTCTGCATTTTCAAGAGCATTTAGGGCAACATATGATTTTTTCACACCAGAGCATTTTTTGGCATGTGTTTGTAGTGTACAATCTACTAACCTGTTCTACTGGAGGTCATAGATTTAGCACTTTTGGCTCAGGTAAACCACTTTTAAAGTGCTCTACCTGTTCCAGCTGTAATGTGCAGGATTTGCTGTTCAAAAGTCATAAATGTGTAGCTTCATATGGTTGTAGTGCGACACAATGGTTCATATGGTTCCAAGGGACGCAAGTAGGGCTGCCATTAGTAATATCAAGACCTCAATCGGTTGCAGCATCTCTCCCCCACCCATTATCAGTTCCTACCTTGCACCACATCATCGGCCCCTCTTTTAATAAAATTTGTTCAGGACCTGTCTTTACCTGAGAATAGATATAAAGAAGAGGTAATACTTTGAAAAGATAGCTTAAAGATGTTTGTAGATTAGGTGAGTGACAGGAAGTAAGTGGGGGATAAAAGAATGGTCCAGGAGTGGTTATTACCTGTGAATATTCCCAGAGAGTAAGATCCCATCCACCTGGCCCTGTTTGTAGTGGTATTACAGATGTGTAGTAATGTATTATAGGAAATTTTATCTTACAGGGATTTGTTAGCTTCAGTTTAAGGCATTTTATGTACAATTGCGGGTGGGACTGTGGCCGTGGTAAGTGTCCCACCAGCTACATAACATTAGTCCTATCTCATAGTGGTTTTAAGCAGGCAGTCAAAGATCTGGCGGCTACCAGATGGGACTGGCCATGCCAGGTGGGCAAGGCCCGCTTATGATGTTGGAATACAAAGGTGGTCATACTTGACTGCAGTAGGAGCAGTAAATAGGAATGCAGTGCCTTGATGAGGTTGGGTTCTTCTGGGTCTGTATGCTAAAATGTAGCCAATAAAAGGTGGCACAAGTTGCAAAATGGTTTTGCCATAAAATACTACCAGGCAACATGCATGAAACTTGGCACCAACATGCCAGTTCTAAATCAATAGAGGAGTGTAGAATGTCACAGTTTGTATGAACCTGTCGTATGAAGGTTAATAAATCTGACTTGTGTTATGCCTTGCAAAGCATAGAATATTTTTGGCACAATTTTGGCGCATTGAAAATTTATGTCTGGTGCAGAATGCGCCAAGTCTTGGCATACAACTGTTCATACATCTATAAAACAAGTCTATGACAGACTCAAAAAACGCCAGAAAACTGGGGCAGCCCTGTTCATACATATCATCCTATGCGCTTTCTTTTTTGACTGATCCACACTATCCTTTCACTTACAGAAGTGTAAGGTAAGTAGTAATTTATGAAAAAAGTGATGAGAGCCTTAATAAATATGGCACAATCTTCATTACCAACAAAATATGACTTTTACTGAGAGGAACATCTCGCAAATAACAGCACCTGGGCAGGAAAAAATGTCAATCATAAAGAAATCTGGACTTTCCAGGGACACAAGTGGTGTACACTCCAGAGTTCAGACACTAGCAGTTGTAGCAGTGCACACTGGGGACTGTTCACACTGAGCTGCACCTGATGTAGATAGCAAACCTGAGTGTCTGGAGCTGGTGACAGGCTGCTGCAGCACAGGCTCCTTTGACATTTGCAGATCAGCTGTGCCTCCACCTCTGTCCCTCCCTCAGTAGTGCAGCCCTGGAGTGGATGGGCTGGATTCCCTCCAGATCTCAGAGCAGCAGCTCCTGGGAGCACTCGCCTCCAGCTCTCTGCTTTCAGCAGCCTGCACGGTCCCCTGGAAGGATCTCTGCCACTGCCATGCAGAGCCCGGTAAGTGCCCTATGCCTGTGTCCCAGCTGTCAGTGCCCTGCAGTGTGTGTGCCAGGCTCTGCATAGTCTTTGCCAGCCCTACTTCTCACTCTGTAAATCACTGCTCTGCACAATGCTGTAAGTGCAGTATTCTGTATACTGATTCAGCAGAGCACACTGTGTTGGCTAGTTCTTTGGGGCTGTCTTGCTAGTTAGTGGCTGCAGCCCCATGTAAAACCACAGAGTAACTCAGATGGGTACAAAGGGAGCTCTGCTTGGTTTGTAAGTAGGGGATCTATAATGTTCTAATTTTCAGTAGCACAGATTCTTGTAAAGTCAATTGCTCCACTGTGTTGTGGCAAGGCAAGAGTTAAATGGTTGCATATGACTACTGAATGGAAACACTGCTTTAATGTTAAAATGCATTGCAGATACCTCATGAGATGAGTGTGTTGGTTTATATCAGTGATCCATTATTACAGAACAAGTCTGATCCACTACATTAAAAAGATTTCACTAAAGCTGCTATGACCCCCAGACATGAATGTGTGATGGAGGCTGTCAGATCGGGTATATGATTTTAAGACCTGTTTTAAGTCAGTACCCTAACTGACCTGCATCAAGTCTCTACAGCCGCCCATGTAAAATATTACTACTGTCAAAATGTACCCCTCATGGTTGTTTTCCATGGATTGCTCCTTTCCTAGACTTTCATGTAGTAGCCAGTAAACATACCCTGAATTCAAAAAACATAATCTACAAAACAGGACTGAAGTAAGTTGAATCGATGTAGTGAGACAACCCCTTTAAATGGTTGCATATGATACTGATGTAAACACTGACTACAGGGTTAAATGCATTGCAGGATACCTCAATGTAGATGTAGTGTATTGGTTTATTATCAGTGATCCATTGATTATCAGGAACAAGGTCTGATCCATCTACATTAAAAGAGTTTTCCACTAAAAGCTGCTATGACACCCCAGGACATGAATGTGTGATGAGAGGTTGTCATGAATCTGGGTGAATATGTCTTTTTAGAGACTCTTTTAAGTCAGTAACCCGTAACCTGACCTTGCATCAAGTCTCCTGACAGCCGTCACCACTGTAAAATATTACTACTGTCCAAAATGTCACCCCTCATTGGTTGTTTTCCACTGGATTGCTCCTTTCCTTAGACTTTCATGTTAAGTACATGGACACAGTGCGTTCGCCTTCATTTCCCAGCTGTAATACAAGTGGTTCTGGCAGAGAATGAGTTAAGTAATGGATACAATGATATTCTTTTTCATATGGTTTGAATTGATGCACTGTAAAGGCAGTTTGTGTTAAAGAGTAGAATGGGGGCATTGATCCCGGGCTGGAATTCCCATTTGGTTTACCTATGTTTACAGTACGCTGCTTCCCTAACCTTGCACCAGCTCAGGTTACCAGTCTGAGAGATATTATGCCACTGGCATGCTACAGTAGCTTTACCTGGATCCCTCACAGTAAAAGCAACAAGGCATCTTGTAGATGTTACAGAGATGCAGCCCAGAAATATGATATATTTAATAAGTTGTGTCACAAGTATCAAAACAGCACAAATTGTAACATAGTAAATACACTTCTCCTCCTTATATCACCTCCTAGTTGTTGTTAATGTACGTTTGGTGCAACTACTTTTTCTCATATCATAAAATAAGATTAAAATGAATCGTTATTATGTCTCATTACTTGCACCACTTTTGTAATGCATCCTATGCAACATTTATGATTTTATTTAACAGACTGTAAACTGGAACAGCTGTTTGGAAGGCAAATTTATACCGTCCTACTGTCCATCTAATAAACCACACGACAAAACTAACAAGTTTAGATATAAGGGTATGTTCACATGGCTGATTTGTAATGCTGATTTTTCAGCGTCCAAATCTGCTTCAAATATTCACCTGAAAAACGCCTCATATGCAGCAGTTTTCAGACAAGGATTTGATAACGTTTTTGGGACGGTTTTCATCCTGACATTCAAATGTTTTTTGGGCATGGATCTGCATCCAAAAACACGTCAAAACAGCGTCCAAAAAGCGCCACACTTGTGAATGAGGTTTTGAAGCTCTCCATTGATTGCAAAGAGGATTTTCCTAATTGAAAACGCATCAAAAATTGACATAATTTCTTTATCAGCGCCCAAAACAGCGTCTAAGTGCGGAAAACATGAGGAAAAACCACGTCATGTGTGAACTATGACATAGGATTCAAGGAAAATAAATTGGGGGAGTTTTAAAGGCTTTTTGTGTGCTGTTTTGGCCACAGAAAATGCACCAAAACAGCATCCATATCAGCCAGGTGAACATATCCTAATTGATCACCTATACTTCAGTATATTTAGAAACTGATACAGGATCAATAATGGGTAGGTTGGAAACAATATAGGTTGGTGATTATTAGTAATGGATCTATATTTATGGATCCATTTTGCGAAAAAAAAGTTTTACATTGTAGTAGGATATCTTTCCGACCCACAAACAAATTTTTTAAGCAGCATTCCAAGTATTTTTAGTCCAATATTATATAATTATAAACAGTTAAGCAACATTATTATGACCATCAGCTAATATCCAGAGTTACCGCCATGTGCAGCATGCATAGCAGCTACGCAAATTGGTGACTCAAAAAGGTCCTGGTATGTAGTCACAGGTATCTAGAGCCATGCTGACTGCATCCCACAGTTGCTGGAAGGTGCTAAGGGAGAATTC
This sequence comes from Phyllomedusa bahiana, assembly GCA_025379985.1. Lineage (NCBI taxonomy): Eukaryota > Metazoa > Chordata > Amphibia > Anura > Hylidae > Phyllomedusa > Phyllomedusa bahiana. Next base: position 90,605 of record JAODAL010008127.1, on the reverse strand, counting down.
ATAGAGCCAACACAACAATCAAGGAGGTCCCAAAGATTTACAATTGGGTTCAAATCTGTGGATAAGGAGGCCAGGTTAGTACTTGGAGGTGTTGGTCATGCTCTTCCAATCAATGTTAAATATTTCTAGCTGTGTGACATGTTGCATTCTCTTACTGGAAGATCCCATCTGCCCCAAGAAAGACAATTGATATGTATATGTCTAAATCTGGAAAGATAAATTCATATCCAAATCAGTTGAGTGTGTCTTCTGTATGAATGAGTGGGCCAATGAAATGCCATGAAAACATTTCCAATACCATAACACTGCCACCACCAGCTTGTGTTATTCCGGCAATGGTTGCAGAATGTTTGTTCTCTGATGTTTCTTGTCTGACACACCGACTGCCATCCTTTCGATGAAGAAAAAAATGTAATTCTTCAAAGAAGGCAACATTTGCCAAACAATTGAGGTCTAATCTCAAAACTGATGTAAATACTGAATCCTTTTCTGCAGCTTCATTAGCAGTGGTGCAGTGACCATCAGTCTGGTTTTGAGCCTCCCACACAGTAAAGAACATTGGACTGTCTTAGACACGACAAGTAGCCTCCTGGTTCATTTTGGTGGTGAGCTGCTCCTCTGTAGCTTGTCAGTCTGTCCTTCATTTCAGTAACATGTGGTACTTATTGCTTATTCGCAGTGGTGCCATTTGTCCACTCACAATATTCTTTCGTCACAGCAGTTCACAAACTGCACAGTTTTAGAAATACTGCCACACTTGGCCTGAAAGCCAATAATCATCCCTTTTTTTGCAAATTATTATTTTTATTCATGACAGTGATGAGAGATATGTGTGCAGACAGCCTGTTACATACCTTATACACCCACAAAGCCAGCTCACCACATGTGACTTCCTTCATGAGCTCCGTGCTGCCAACGTTGAAAATAGGAAGTGCTCATAATAATGTGACTCATCTATACATATTATCCAAACCAAATGCCTTATATATGTCTTATATTGTATAGGTTCACTTCATTCCAACAAAACAGCTTTGACCCACTGACCTATTGATTCCAGATTTCTAAAGGTGCCCATTGGTAGCTGGCACCAAATCTTTTATGTTGGGTTCTCCATGGGTTGGACTTGATGCTCAAGTAGATTCAGATGTGGGGACTTTGAAAGCCAAATCAACTCCTTTAATGTTATGTTCCTCAAACCAATCCTGAACAATTTTTATAGTGTGGCAGGAAGCATTTTCCTGATGAAAGAGGCCACCACCATTATGGAATATCATTGCCATGAAGGGGTGTACATGGTCTGTACCACTGTTTATGTAAGTTCAACATGTCAAAGTAACATCCACGTAAATACCCGGATCCAAGTTGTTCCAGCAGAATGTTGCCCAGGGCATAACATTGCCTCCTCTGGCTTTCCTTATTTCTGTAGTTACTTTCTGGCACCATCTCTTCTCTGGGTAAATTCCACATATGCACCCAGTCCCCCACCTTATATAAATGTAAATATGATTCATCAACCCAGGCCACATTATCTCATTGCTGTTTAGCCACGTTCTGATATGCGTATGCACACTTTGGATAGGTAAGCACAAACCATCTGTGCAGGGCTATAAGCAGCAAGTCGTGATGTGTGTTCTGTCACCTATGTATTATAGTTAACACAATGTGTAACAGTTCCAGGATCAACCGGTTATGCTCCTGAAATTGTTCCCCCGTAGTTGACAAAAAATATTCCATAGCTTTTAGACACATGTCATGTGTTATAAAGGAATACAGTTCCTCAACCTCAGTGCTGGCTAAAAGGCTATCCTCTTGTACAGTTAGATCTTCAATTTTACTCAGTAGGTCCAAAGTATTCCTAAAGTATGATGGTTGAGGAAATACAACAAGTCTAAGGACTTTGTCCAGGTAGATGCCAGTATTTGGTGTTAGGCTTCCATTATCCAAAACTATGGGTTGGCTTTTTAGGGGACTCACCCCCCTTGTGAATTTTCAGGAGTGCACAAAATGTAGTGATAATAGGAGCTTTTGGTAGCAAAAAGTTGATCCTCAATTGAGGATAACCCCCATCTTTTTTATAGTCCTGAGATGGATCTTTTCATTAATTCATAGTTGTCCTTCTATATCCTAAGACACATTTTGACATAATGTCAAAATGTGTCTGACCTATCTATTATAGCCGTGAAATAGAAATGGTTACGCACACATAGGGGTGTAGGTGCTCAAGTGAAAGGTCTAGTAAGACCATATACTACATAAATCAAAATCAATGGCACCCCAAGGATAAGAAATGCACATATAGGTTTTATTATTGGTGATATAAATATTACACACACCAAGGGGGACATGTATGAAGATCGGCCCGTCGAAGCGCCTGTTTTCACATTTTTTAACATGAAATCTGTACCTCATGTATGCCGGTGCCGAAGTGCGCTCATGCATCCGGTGAAAACTTTGACGCCTCCGGCAGACAGACCACATTTAAATAGGTCTGTCTGTCGGAGCTGTAATGCCCTCACTTTACCAACTCGCATTCATACATGCAGCAGAGTTTCCGAAAGTGGTGCGTCCCTTCCCAGAACGCCCACAGCACTCCCCTTCATGTTAGTCGCATTAGAAAGTGGCGAACCTTGCGCCTAACAGCGCATTAGGTGCGTCCGACAGCAGAGCCAGCGCAGTGAGGCGCATTATATGCCTGAAAATGTGTGAAAACTCCGATCATACCTGTCCCCCTAAGTGTCTATTATATTTATCTCACCAATCATAAACTCTGTATATGCATTTCATGCCCTTGGTTTGCCGTGGATTTTGCTTGATCTATCTGTTATAGCCAGCATTAAATTCTTCAGCTATTTCTACTATGGTAAGGCCAAATTCACATCCTGTTTTCTGGCTCCATCGTTGTTATTTATTGGGTTACTGTGAAAAAGGTATACTGTTGTATACCGTGGCAGAGCCATAGGGGTCTATAGGGAAAGCGTAGTCTCTTTTGAGGTACACTGGCTTTATTTCACAATTGTATGCATTACATGTGCCAAACACAAAAGTGTAGTTTACTGCCCAGATCTCTCCCTATGTTTTAGATCAAGCAATGGTAGTATTTTGTGTCTAGCAGAAATTAGTGTTACAGTAAAGTGGAATGAATAATATATTTATGTATGCTTGCATGGATGCATATACCGTACATATTGTTATGTAGGATATCTTGAACATCACGGTTTTCTAGAGGTTCTCAAGTTACTTCTACGGAAACTCAGGTAGCGTCATCCCTCAGGGTGCTATATTAAAGCATAAAAAATGAGTAGTGCGTTATCTGATTTCTCCAAATGTAGCCAAAGAGATTGGAAAGGGAAGTGTGATGAAGAGCTCGTTATGTGTTTCTACAAAGCCTGGGTGACTATGTGACTAAATGGTAGTTCCATAACAACTAATGATCCTAAAGTCTAGGCACTCTAAATTCAGCCACAAAAATATGTGATCCAGAGCGAACATAAGAATCAAATACCAAACTGCACAGAGAATCAAAGAAGTAGTATCTGGGTAGCTAAACGTGATTTTTGAGTAAAGATATTTTTAACGGCAAATGACACATGATAAATGGACAATGTAGAAATTGTTCTTTTGAGCTTTGAGATCTTAGGTTCTGGCTCTGTAGGGTTTCTAACACTGGCATTAAAAAGGATTCTACAAATGCCAGGAATCAGAACAAAGATGTATGGCATGCAGTGCTTGTTTATTTGTTATACAGATACAGAAAATCAAATCTAAGAATGAAAGATGCTCTCTGGTGGCTCCTTCAGAACTGTGTTATCCAGCGTCACACTGTTTTGTGATTTTTTTTTTCCTTTGAACTCTTATGTGTCTCCTAAATGTCATTTCAGGAAGCAGTATTTCATTGATGGAAATAGCAGAATAGATAACAATAGTTAATAGAAGAGTAGAGCGACAGTGTTACATTACTAGCACTCTTCCCGAGTCAGTGTCTATGGCTCCTGTAGATCCGACAAATGTATATAAACAATGGGGTTGATTGCTACAGTATCTCTGTTTTTAATATTAATTTATTCTTAACCTAGGGCCTGATCTGAAGGTGGTCTGCATGTGCACAGTGGGAAGATCCCCAAATTACGTCTGATCTGTGAATACAACATTCAGAAGAAATAAACAGGGATTGAATCAGGTTTTCCTAAGAGTTGACCGAGGCTTTGCCAGACATGGTAGGACATCTGAATTTACAAGGGATGGAAGACAGTTTGAAGGACAAGAATCGGGAAGGGTTATTGGATAGTCCGGATTCTGGCCTCCCACCGAGCCCCAGTCCTCCATTCTATTCTATCTCTCCTGGCATTACTGAGGGCAGAGCTGAGGGCAACGTTACACCAATACAATCCCTTGGATATGCCTCCAAGAAGGAAACCAGAGAGGGAAAAGTGGTATGTATTTTGTCCTCACTCTCATAGCTAAATTGTTTATTTGATCGCCCTTACATTCCTCTATTCCCATATTCTAAGGAGATGTCTTGTGAAAACTTGTTCATAGCTTTCTATCTTCGATTCCATTGTGTTTACACCCTATTAGAGCATGTTAATGATTGCAGGGTGGGGTTTCATGTACGTCGTAGAATGCACTTGAGGATTTAATGTAAAAAATAAGTGGTTTACTAATCTTGCAGTTTCTACCCTGTCATATCTTCTTTGTCATGTACTACGCAACTGATTTGGATCCTTCAGACCAGAAACTACTGTTTCTGCAAATATGGCTGTGCATGTTATTATTTTCCATATTAATAAAGAGCAAATTTGTACTTATTGTTCATTTGTCAGGGACATATGGATGAAGAGAATTTTTGTAGCCTGGCATGTTCGGTACTAGTACATCAACACCTGGTATAGAGAAAAACCACAGAATTATGAGATTCACTATATACAATAATTCACTATATAATGCAACCTTAAATTCAAATAGATTCAGGTAAAAATGTGTCTCATAATAACTCTAAATAGATTCTCAGTTGGGTTGCTTGCTCAATCAATACACCCACTTGGAGCTCATTTTATCCCATTTGACCCTTAAAAGAGAAAGGTTTCTATGTCTTGTGGGCAGGTTACTGCATTTTCTGTATATGGCAATGTTGTGTTGAATGGTAATTACCACATTTAAACTGTCCAATGGAAATAGTGGGCTTAAAGTAATCTCAGAGGTCTTATATAGACCACAGATATTGATTCCATAATGAGTGTTGTTTCCATACAACTTCAGCTTTGTGCATCAGCTATGCTACATTTTTATTTGTGAATTAATTCAAACCGTAACTCAGGTGTTAACTAATATGGATAGTTGTTGCTGGCTAAATGCTGGTGATTGTGTCCTCAAAAAAAAGCTGCATCATGAACGTGGGTAATTTAAAGAGTTATTTCTCATTATGGTGTATATATGGTAGGTGTATATTTATACAGTAAGCCTTACGGTAAAAATGTCCTACCAAAGGTGGCTCACACTAAAAGTTATAAGCCCCTAACTCTTTAATAGCACTGCTTCTTTGTATAGACAATATTCAAAAGGTGTAGTCTGAGACATTCCCCTTGACTATGCTGGTGTTTTGATTGATTTCAGCACAGTTATATCCTCAGGGCAAAGTTACTAACCAGTATCTGATGGCCTACTCAGACTGGAAAAACAACACCCAGACATATAGGCTAAATTGACGTGGGAAGTTTGAAAATTAAATAATAAACATTTTCACCATTCATCATTATTAAAAATTCTGCACCGTTTTTGTTTTAGCTGTTCCTTTAGTGACCCATTGTTTACAGCTCGTCTCCAGGGGATACGACCAGGGCTGTGAGCTCCTCAGTCCGGTCGCACATGCCCCGAAAAACACTTCTCTTCTAAGGTAGCTACTGTGTTCAAACCCCGGGTGCTGTCATTCTACTCTTGTCCTTTGGACTAGTTAGTAATAAGTCAAACAGTGCAAATAAAAAAAGAACCCTCAATGAGGTCCGTGCATTGATAAAGAGGAAAAAAAAATCTACAGGTTAAGTTCCTGCAGGGATTTGAACCAAGGACCCTTATGCTGTAAAGCAAAAATTTTACCTCTGAGCTATAGTGTAGCTGCTTACAATTCCATACATAAACAGACCTTTCTTTGACTATAGAGAGTAAAGGCCTGGTGATGTCATCCTGCTGGGTCACATGATATGTAATCAGGGCCGTTCCTAGGCTAAATTTCACTCAGGGCGAGGTGAAGAAATTTCGCCCCCCTCCCCCCCCCCATGTAACATAAAGCGCCACAATGAAACACAGTGCATCACCAAATCAACCAAAGCCAAAATATACAAAAAGCTTTACCACAAATGTGTATGTATAAAACTACTAGATAATAGTCATACAGTTACCACATAACACTGCTACACCAACCAGAATCCCAAGACCACTAGGACCACATATCACCAACACACATTGACCTAATAATACCACCACACCATGACCACATATCACCAGCACATAGTGACCGAATAAATACTACCACACCATAACCACATATCACCACTTTAGTGACCAAACAGCAACACCGTGCCCAAATATCATCACCACCACATAGTGACCGAATAATACAAACTGACCATTACTGAATACAAACCATTATATTTAAAACCAATATTACCCCCATACAGTGACCATACATGGGGGATACCCGCTGAACACAGGCTCAGCAGAATATAAGAGATTACAATAAAGTTAAAATCTAGTGACTCCCCAGGGGACGTCTCTGAAGAGTTGTTTCTTTCTCTTCTTTTGTCCCAGACGCCATGACGACTACTCCCGACTCTTCACTGTAAAATTTACAAAACAAACATCTTAAGACTCCTCAATTTATCAGCACTTCTCTACCAATTCCGTAGCCAGTGATGCCCCCCTTGTAGCCAGTGATGCCCCCGTTTTAGCCAGTGATGCCCCCATTGTAGCCAGTGTGCCCCCCTGTAGCCAGTGATGTCCCCTTGTAGCCAGAATATGCCCCCCGTTGCCAGTGAGGCCCCCCGTAGCCAGTGATGCCCCCTTGTAGCCAGTGATGCCCCCGTGTAGCCAGTGATGCCCCCATTGTAGCCAGTGTGCCCCCCTATTCCCAATGATGCCCCCCGTGTAGCCAGTGTTGCCCCCATTGTAGCCAGTGTTCCCCCCATTGTAGCCAGTGTGCCTCCCTTGTAGCCAGGGCCTCCCTTGTAGCCAGGATGCCCCCCTTGTAGCCAGGATGCCCCCATTGTAGCCAGGATGCCCCCCTTGTAGCCAGGGTGCCCTCCTTGTAGCCAGGGTGCCCCCGTTGTAGCCAATGATGCCCCCCCCTGTAGCCAATGATGCCCCCCCCTGTAGCCAGTGTGCCCCCCTGTAGCCCTTGATTCCCCCCCTGTAGCCAGTGTGCCCCCTTGTAGCCAATAAATGCCCCCCTTGCAGCCAATAGATGCCCCCCTTGTAGCAGGGAAGCCCCCCTTGTAGCAAGGATGCCCCCCTTGTAGCCATTAGATGCCCCCCCTGTAGCCAATGATGCCCCCCGTGTAGCCAGTGTGCCCCATTGTAGCCAGTGTTCCCCCCATTGTAGCCAGTGTGCCTCCCTTGGAGCCAGTGTGCCTCCCTTGTAGCCAGTGTGCCCCCCCTTGTAGCCAGGATGCCCCCATTGTAGCCAGTGTGCCCCCTTGTAGCCAGTGTGCCCCCCCTTGTAGCCAGTGATGCCCCCTTGTAGCCAGGGTGCCCCCTTTTAGCCAGGTGCCCCCCCTTGTAGCCCAAAAGATGCCCCCTTGTAACCAGTGTGCCCCCCTTGTAGCCCGTGATGCCCCCCCTTGTAGCCATGATGCCCCCCTTGTAGCCAGGGTGCCCCCCTTGTAGCCAATAGATGACCCCCTTGCAGCCAGGGTGCCCCCTTGTAGCCAATAGATGCCCCCCTTGTAGCCATATTTCCCCCCTTGTAGCCAGGATCCCCCCTTGTAGCCAGGGTGCCCCCATTGTAGCCAGGATGCCCCCACTGTAGCCAGGATGCCCCCACTGTAGCCAGTGTGCCCCCCTTGTAGCCAGTGATGCCCCCATTGTAGCCAGTGTGCCCCCCCTGTAGCCAGGTTTGCCCCCTTTGTAGCCAGTGATGTCCCCTGGTAGCCAGTGATGCCCCCCTTGTAGCCAGTGTGCCACTCTTGTAGCCAGTGATGCCCCCCTTGTAGCCAGTGATGCCCCCCCCTGTAGCCAGGGTGCCCCCTTGTAGCCATTAGATGCCCCCCTTGTAGCCAGTGAGGCCCCCCTTGTAGCCAGTGATGCCCCCCTTGTAGCCAGTGGTGCCCCCCTTGTAGCCAATAGATGCCCCCCCCTTGTAGCCAGTAGATGCCCCCCCTGTAAGTAATTCTAAAATAACAAAAATAGTACTCACCTGGGTCCCCGCGTCCCGGTCAGTGCAATAGAGTGCACTGTGGAGCTAGTCAGCTCTTTTCCCATAAGCCTTTGCTTTATAGAAGTAGCCTGTAATATAAGACATTACCCCTGAGTCTCTCCCTTAGAACTGTCCCTTAGTGGGGTAGTCACTGTGAAAAAGGACAATCAAGCAATAATCACCCTAATTATCCTAGTCAATGTACTAATAAATAAACCCAGATGTGTTTCTGCAGGTTAGTTCTGCTTCCTCAGTGGGTAAAGAAAAATTGAGCTAAAGTGCATAGTCCAAATGGGTCAAAAGATAGACTAAACAGCTTAGCAGAACTGACCTGTGGAAATGCATCTGGGTTTATTTATGAGGACATTGACTAGGGCTATTAGGATTATTATTGCAGGGTCACCCTTTTCATGGTGACTTCCTCGCTAAGGGACAGTCCTAAGGGAGAAACTCAGGGTTAGTGTCAGGTTACTTCTGTTTCAGCTGACCTGAACATAAGGGATGAATATACAAGTATTTAACGTACTCACAGGACTAACCTTGTCAGGATTGGATGTTGACATCACTGCATGATTTATATGGTGAAAACAGTGAGTTACAGTCACATATTCTATATATTGCAGAACTATACTGTCCCCCGTTGTATTGTGATCCTTTATCATATTGGTTTAAGCTAATGGGGGACTTTGTAAGCATTGATATTAACAGTTACATTTTAGGGGATATTTGCTATTTTTTCTGTGGTTCTTCTATTCATGTCCCAACCATCACACTATTTTTCTTTTCTGTGAATATATTTTTTTTGAAAAGGGAAAAGCGGCCCCGATTTTTTTAAAATTGTAATAGATTTAAATTTCCCAAAAATTTTTGCATTTTGCTTTTGGAAACCACACATGAACTGTGAGAAAGAAATTAACCAAATATAGTCTTTCCTTTTTTCAAATAAGGCAAGACATGCAAGAGGTGCTGTCACATTTTGTTTTTAGTGATATTTTCAATATGTATTTGTATTCAGACTGAACAGCACATGGCTTTGAAGTGTATGTCTATATCTTGCTGGGGCTAAACAGAATAAAGCAACTCAGGCATTTTAACTCCTTTCTGAATTTCCAAATAAAGTAGTTAATGATTCCTTTAGTGGATTAAACCTCAATTAAGCCGGGTTTACTGTTAATTTCTCCCTTCATTCTTAATGCACTAGATGAAAAGTAGATGGTTATTTAATATGAGGCACATGGAAGTGTAAATTCTAAAACTGTACTGGCGGCATACTCCTGTGTTGGCAGCTGGTATCAGTAACTTCAGGGTCCCATACAGTCAAAGCATTTGCCTACCTCCCAATTATCCCTATTTTTTAGAGAAATTCCCATTTTAAAAACCTTTCCTCTTAGCTCTAAAAATTTTCCCCTTTTTTTAATTTTGGGAAATGATTTGCATCAATAAACGATTATCTTGATTAAAAAAAGTATCTGTTTGGGTTCCCGCTGTATATTACAAAAAACTTATTTAATATTTTATCTTTGGATAAAATGCAATCCTTAAAATGTGTCCTTTTTTGGCGTCTAAAAATTTTGCGTATGTGTTTGGACATATTTTAGAGGCGTGTCTTTGTGGATGTATGGTTTTTGGGGGTGGTTTGAGGCTGGCCGAAAATTCCCTCTTGCAATCTCTAAAAGTTGGGAGGTATGCATTTGGGCTCCTCACCCATTTTCGGTTAATATCGTCCACCATATCAGTTGGCCCCTTTTAAATCAAGACTCATGCCAGCACTATCCTGATAGCACCCTTGGCAGCAGGACTACCTAAATTGGAAAATAGTGAAATTTTGCTTTAAAAACTAGTCGTTTTTGATATACATGCCAGATTTATATTGGGATATAGGCAATGGTTTATCCGGTATATAAACCGCAAAGATATTACATCACACCACACACAACACCAACACATATAATCATAGAAAAAACTTGGGACCCCTATTAATCTTAATCATTTTGTTTAAAATATTTGGGTGTTTGCAACAGCCATTTCAATTTTATATATCTAATAACTGATGGACAGTAAATTTCCGGATTGAAAAAGAGGGTTTATTTCTAAAAAACCAAATGTGCAATATGCATAAACCAAATTTTGATGGGCAAAAATTTTTGGGGAACCTTAAAATTTTTTTGATTTGAATACCCACTACTTTTTACTGACTTTCTGAAAACACAACATTGGTTTTGAACCTCACTGACTTTGAACTTCAAACCAGGTGTATCCAATATAAAAAGGAAATTTAAGGTGGGGCCCAATTCAAGTTGTTCTCCTATTTTAATTCCTGTGAGGGTGGCACATGGGCTCCTTAAAAAAAAACTCAAATGACTAAAAAAAAAAGATTGTTCAAAACATAGTTTTAAGGGGGGGGATACAAAAAATTTCTCAGAGATTTAACCTGTCAGTTTCCACTTTGAGGAACAAAAAAGGAAATGGAAGACCACAGGGGCAGTTTTTTGTTAACCAAAATGGGAGGCCCAAAAAATATCAGAAAGGAAGAAGAAGAAGGGGAGAAGGTCAAAGGGCAATCCACAGACCCCCTCCAAAAAGCTGCAGCATCATTTGCTGCGATGGGGTCATGGCATCGGTCCAAAAAACCCGCACACTTTTTCACAAGGGGAAGCTGTATGGGAGAGTGATCAAAGAAGCCCCTTTCTGAAAGCAGCCACAAACGAGTTTTTCCCGAGTATGCAAAAGCTCATTTTTGGGCAACCAGTTCATTTTGGGAAAAAGGTCCTGTGGACTGATAAACAAGATTGAGTTTGTTCGTCATACAAAAAAGGGGTTATGCATGGCGGCCCCCAAAAAAACAGCATTTTCCAAAAAAAACACTTGCTACCACGTAAAAATTTGGGGGGAGGTTCCATCATCTTTGGGGGGTTTTTGGCCAATGCAAACACCGGAATCTTGTTAAAGTTGGGGTCGCATGGATTTTAATCGTTCAGCAATTCTTCAAATTTTACAAGAATCATGAAATTTGAAGTTTACCCGGGGTGGATAATTCAGAAGACAAAGATCCCAAACAAAAGCTCCAATTTCTACTCAGGCATTTCCCTGCAGAGGGAAAAATTACAATGTTCGGAAGGGCCATCCCAGTCCCCAGACCCGAAATCATTGAAAACTGTGGGGAAATTTGAAGCGGGGCTGTCCATGCTCGGGGAATCAAACTTAACTGAACTTGAAAATTGTTTGTAAAGAGGGTGGCAAAAAAACCTTCATCCAGGAACTGATTTAAAAAATACAGGAAGCGATAGGGCTTTATTTTTTCAAAAGGAGAAACACCCAAAAATTAAGGTCACTTTTGTTTGGGGGCCCCCCACTTTTGCACCAGTCAAATTTTTTTTTAAAGCATATTGCACATTTTGTGTTAGACAATAAACCTCATTTCAACCCGGGAAATATTACTTGTCCATCAGTTATTAGATATTCAAATTGAAATGGCGTTCAAACACCCAAAAAAAAAATATATATATAATATATTATATATATAAATAATTTTTTAAGTACATGATAAACATGAAAATTTTAGACGCCACATAGCTTCAAATCATGTGTTTAAGGGGGATTTCCTAAAGTGAATGTATTAATGATAACTGATAAAAGTATTGCTAACCAGTGGAGAAACCTCATAAATTACTTTCCAACTTTCTGAATGGTTCATTGACTGAAAGATACACATTTTCATGCACCCTATAATAAATATATTAAATATATTAAAAAATATAAAAATATACATCATTGAAAAAGTTTGGGCACCCCCATTAATCTTAATAAATTTATATTCTAAATATTTGGGTGTTTGCAACACCATTTTAATTTGATATATCAATAACGATGGACCGTAATATTTCCCCATTGAAATGGGTTTTTTGACTAACACAAAATGTCAATATTATTATTTTTATCAAATTTAAATGGCGTTGCAAAAAACCCAAATAATTAGAACTAAAATGATTTAGATTAATAGGGGTGCCCAAACTTTTTATAACTGTATAAACATTTTTTTTTAATTTTTCCATAACAGCCAATGTTAAAGTCCTTTAAAGGGGTTGTCTCACTACAAGGATTACTTTTTATGTTAAAGATCTTGTAAAAACAAGTCGCTTTGCATTGTGTGTCCATTAACAGTATCCTACCTACTCCTAGATATCCCGTAATGTATGGGCTGCATCTGCTCCTCAGGTCGCTATAGCTACAGACCTGTTTGATCTATCCTGATAGACTGCCAGCACTGGTTGCTATAGCTACAGACCTGGCATCTACTGCAACCTAGTTGAAGCCAGTAAACACGCCCCTGAATTCAAAGTGAAACTAAGAAAACAGGACTGAGGTAAGATGAATCAATGCAGTGAGACAACTCCTTTAAAGCTAGGGCCACACAGCATATGACAAAAAACATTGGAAAGCCGATGCATTTTTGTCCTATTTGCACAAAAGCACCGATCAGTTTTAGTTTTTTGCCATTGGCCCGTACAATTGAATGGAAAGGAAACCGAAGGCAAAATTCAAAACTCCAGCGAAATTTGCAACATTTTGCATATTCTGCCAAATTTTTGACGCTCCGGTTAAAAACCCGTGCTGTATTGGATTGAATTCTCATCGGTTTCAAAATACTGAAACCTCCAAAAATCGAGGGTATTTCTGTGACTTAGTCCAGCAGGATATTGTCATGTATTGAGAGTCCTGGACTTGTGACATAGGGACATAATATTATGGCTCTACAAAGCATTGGTAAAGCCTCCTCTGGGATATGCAGTTTGGTTCTGGGCACCAGGTCATAGAAAGAATGTCCTGGAGTTAGAGACAGTACAAAGGCAAGCAACTAAATTGTCAAGGGCAATGGAGAATCTTAGTTTTAAGGAAAGATAAAAAATGTGGACATCTCTTTACAAGATTAATTAAGTTTAAGGTGAAACATGGTTAATTTTTAGCATATACTGTAAAACTTAGTATATAGAAATAGCCCTTACACAACGTATGGTGAAAAGCTGTTTCTTGTAAGACATCTTCAAAAGACAATTGGGTAATCCCTCTATGAAGGGGGAAAAGGCTCAATTTCCAGATCCACAGATTCACAGTTCTTATGGTAAAGAAGGCTTGTCACCTCTGCTTACAATGGGAACTGTTTCATAGCTTCAAAAAAGTCTTAGATACAGTCTGATCATAACTTGCAATCAGCAGCGAAATGTCTCCATTTGGGGCTGATTGGTTCATACCTTATGGCACAGGTGTCAAACTGCAGCCCTCCAGCTGTTGGGAAACTACAACTCCCATCATGCCCACTGTTCTAGATTATATAAATGCATGATGGGAGTTGTAGTTTCCCAACAGTTGGAGGGCCGCAGTTTGACACCCCTGCCTTATGGGTTCCATATTTCTGAATGAATAGGGAGAAACAAGGTTCTAAAATTACCTCTACCACCTTTCAGCATCCACATATTGTTCCCGAAAATGTGTTTAACTTGATAAAAATACCTATTTTTCAGGTGTACTAATATTGTAGCTATGTAACTAACTAGTGTATTAATTTTTACCAGAAAAATCATAATCCTATTAGGTCATATTGATCTTTGTACAGTGTTTTCTATACAGTAATAATATGTTAATCTTATTGAGTCTATATGGAATGGAGGTGGTATTGGTTATAAGGTGGCAGTATTATTTGGGCCTTGTAGTGGCATTATTAGTTACACAATCTATATAGATAGAAACGCAGATCTGCACCAGTGTATCCTTTTCGCTAATAGACGGAAACCTTCTACAGGCTTGAATATACTCACTGGGAAACTCCACTCTCCTTAATTGCTGCAGGTGGTGCTCAGTCCTAATAGACAGCATCTAAAATGGCAACATAGAAAAGTAAATAGACGGCACTCACCAATCTTCTCAACAGCATTCCTTTATTGCATAATAGCTTAAAACCGGACGGGGACAAGAAGGTTACAAATCACCTACGATCGTTTCGCGCTCACTCGCGCTTTCTCAAGGTGATCGTAGGTGATCTGTAACCTTCTTGTCCCCGTCCGGTTTTAAGCTATTATGCAATAAAGGAATGCTGTTGAGAAGATTGGTGAGTGCCGTCTATTTACTTTTCTATGTTGCATTATTAGTTACACTGATCTTTGTGTAGTGGTTTTTATTAACAATATGGTAATGTTACTTAGTCACTATCTAGTGGTAACAGTCATGATGTGACAGTATTAGTTGCGCTATGTATACTTGTACCATTGGTAAAATTGATCTTTGCATAATGCATTGCATTTAGTAACAGTATGAAGGTAACATACAGTATAATCACTATATGGTAATAATATTTGGCCCTTGTGTTGTGATATTAATTAATAAATATACACGCATATATATCTTTTATTTTGAGAGATGATTATATTGGAGTTATGCAATTACATTTCTTTGAAAAAAAGAAGGCTCTTTCCACACTCCATCTAGCAGTGGCCATCATAACTATATAGTGGCATAGACTGAGAAGTAGAGCTCCAATGTATATTCATGATAACTGTCACTTGATGGAATCTATCATCCATAGGGACCCATGTTAAAAAATACATAATGTTTTTAATACATCCATCTCAATGGGCTGGGAGAGAGCTATGCTATTTCAATTAGAAAATCCCAATGGATACCATCCAAACAAATGCCAACTTGGCACACTTTTCGCCTCTACCAGGTATCAGAGATCTACGGATACATTTACTGTATCCACCAGGAGCCTTTCCATTAGATACAGTTAATTTAACTGTTTAATGTAGTGTAAAATTGGCTTAACCAAGAATGTTTTCAATAAATTTCATGTCTGTCCTCTAAGAAGGGAGCTAGGATGCCTAATTTTATACACTATATGGGTAAAAGGGGGTTTTATGGAGTAAGGTGCTAACCAAAAATCGGGAATTGTAGAATATATTGTATAGACTAGGTAAAATAAAAAGGCTGGGAATAAAACTTCCTAGTTAGCCTTTTAATATCCAAGAGTTTGCAAGGATAAAACAAGACACATCAAATTAATAAAATATCATTAAGAGCTGCGCGTTTCACGGACCGCTTCCTCAGGCTACAGTGGAGTGCGCTTTGGTTTGTCCTTTTTTTCCCCTCTATTGTTTTCAGCACAGGAGTACAAAGAATTTAAGGAGTACAAAGAATTTGTTTTATACACTGGTCTTCTCTGAACACTGTCATTGGGAATAGCAAAGAAACAGGAAGACATGAGGTGAAAATATGAGAAGTATGTGATCACGATGGCAGACACAGACATGTGATATTTAAATCTAGCTTGATGACATTTGCATCGCTTGTTTTCAGCACTATTTCTTGTCTGTAGTTGACTGTGTCCTCTAGGAGCCAGACCACAATAATAAAATGTTGTGTATTCTGTAATTCAATGTAGTACTTTAGTCTGTTTTAGGGACAATTTACAGAGATTAATTCAACACACAAATTACACAACATTCAAAACATACCAACATAAATAACATATGTAGTGTACAGTTAAAATTAGAAAGAAAAATATTTATTTTATAGCTAGGTTTTTAATTCCCTTCTTCATGACCTAGGGAGCACAATTGAGTTTCTTTCATTTTATTCTAGCACTACCAGGTGAAGGAACGCGCATGATAACGTCAGTTTTACATTTTCCAGAGCAGTTTATAGAAGAATGTTACTGTTTATGTACAGTGCTATAACATCTATAACATCCATATAAAGGGAGAGAAAAAGGAGAAGGCGCTCTATGTGAAAGTACGTCTGGTAATCCAATAAAAATGAAGGAATAATAAGGTGCTCACCTGATGGCGTTGTGCTAATATACTAGAGGCACAACGCTCATAAGAATCTGGTTGGCTTAATTAAGCCCCAAAGACAGCAGCTACGTAGTCAAGGACCCCTTGTATCAGAAGACCTCGGGGAGCGATAATAAACCGACAAAATAGAAAATAGGACCGGGCGCTCGTCTGTAGAAATAAATCCACTACAGCATCTGAGGAAGTGCTTTTTAGCACGTAACGCGTTATGCAAGTTGTGTTTTTAATGGAATAAAATCAATTTTTATCCTACGTTGCCACCGCACGAGGATTTATTTCAACAGACGAGCGCCCGGTCCTATTTTTTATTTTGTCGGTTTATCTATAACATCCAGCTATAACATCTAAAATATCCTGCCTAATACTGTGTAGGTCCTCCCCTGTGCAATCATTTCTATTTTATTTAATGGGACCATAGAAAAGCATAAGGAATATGTATTAATATATTTGAAGAGGATAATTTGTGACTAGATGGCAAAACCTAAGCTGGAAAAAGTACTGTCAGAGCTTCGGTGTGCCCTGCCAATGCCTAATCCACGATGTCCTGTTAATGGCTCATGTGACCATCAGCCAGTTACTAAAATCAGCAGTCACATGCATGCATGTACAGAATCTAGAAACAATATATGGTTTTGCACATCAGAAAACCTTTTTGAAAAAAACGAGCATAGGTGCACACTGGTGTGGCAGCAACATACATACACAATCCAAAAACAGAAGCACACTATCAACTAAAGAAATCAAAGGGGACATAGGAATTTTTGAAAAAGCATTTCTGCTATCTAGGATACATGAAACGTTTTTGAGGTTCTTAGTTCATATATTTGCATGTACAGAATGTGACCACTGAGACAACACATGATGGCTGAGGCCAGTAATTGGGCTTCGGTCACATATGCTCTGGTAATGCTAGAATGGAGCAATGAGAAGGGTAAGCACCAGTTATTTTTTATTTTATTGCAGTGAGGGACAGTAGGCAAGTTCTTAAAAATAGTGGAAATCCCTTTTAAGTCATTAACGCTACAACAGTCCATATGATAATGTCCTTAAAACCCTAACACGCTCATGTACTTAATAGCTCTATGCACTCAGTTACATTATGTAATGTTCTCTCAAAATGTAAAGTTCAAGTTTATTTCCCATTTTTGTACTTGTACTCCTGGATTAGCATTTCCCAACTTGGTTTCTGACCTGGAAAATGGACTGAATTTCCACATAACATTGCAGCAAAAAAAAGCTGTCACCTTAAGGCTATGTTCACATGGCATAATTGCGGGACGTATTTCGCCCCGCAATTATGCCGTGTGAGCGGGGGAGGTGGGGGGGTTGGCAGCCCGCTGGCCCATAGACATTCATTACTAGCGCCGCTTATTTGCCGCTAGTAATTGACATGTCACTTATCTCCCCTCGCGCCATATTGTGTGAGCAGGGAGAGGAGACGTAATCCATAGTTCTCTATGAGAGCTGTGGATTACCGTAATGACTGGGACGTATCTCGCCCTTTTTTTGCGCAGTACGGCGTGAAATATGGGGCAAGATACGTCCCATTTTAAGCCTTGTGAACATAGCCTAACAGTAATGATGACAAACTGATTCCAGTCAGATCAAAGATGCTTGTCAAAGCAATCAACAAATTTGTGCCTGAAGGGAGCACTGAATGAACTAGCATCATAGTGAGCTTATTTGTCCTTACATGTTGTTGTTTTTTTTTCTGCTCTGTGGAGAAATCTTTCAGGGCTTCCTCCACAATAATAAGTCATGAATCACTGTTTCAAAGAGGAAGAGGAGTTAAGAAAAAATCTACTAGATTCTGAGGGTTGTGCAGGGCAGGCAAGGTGGGCTAAGTGCAACACAGCAGAATATACTACCTGTGTTTCAGAAGAAAGGCTGTCATGCTGTACACAGCCTGTAAATAACACAGCCATATCACTACCATGTAATACCATTGTCAAATGTCAAATAATATCACCACATCATGACCATACATTACAATGACACACGTAGGGCGACATGTCCCACTACGAATGCACCATTGTTTTGGTGTATTTTGCGCCAAAAAAACTGTTGTTGCCCTATTCTCTATATAAATGAACTGTAGTACACCAAAACTAGGCGCATTATATGCCAGACACAACACATTTGAATGCACTTAAAGTAGGCGCATTAAATAAGCTAGAAATGATACGCTATGCTCCTAAATTATGCAATGCACCTAGATAGGTGCATTAATTTTACAATGCAAGGTAGACCACACACCAGATTTTGGACAGGTTTGTTCATTCAGGCACACTTTAAACTGATTTAATGCACCTTAAAACTAGCGTGGCATCGCCTCTTTTCGGACATGTTGCCCATAGTGTCTGAATAACAACACACCGTTACTGGTTATACCTGCCCAATGGACCACATTTTACCACTGTGTTGTTTTAGTTTGTGGTTTTAATTTTAATGAATGAATTTTAGAAAAATTAAGTGATTTTTTATTAATTAAAACAAGATACTGATACTACTTTTCTTCTTAGCTGCTTTTTATTTTCTGATGGTAGATTTCTTAATTCTGTTTTTTTTGTATATGATTATGGGGGCAGCCATTATGCCTGAGTTGCTTTTAACAGCAATTAGAGATGCTTTACAGCAGCTACATGAGCATAGAAGCCTGTAAAACCGAGATCCATTAACTTATGTAGGAAAGTTTTCTAGGCATGACCTGTGCAGGGAAGGAGAAAGGGTGAGCTGTGACTATCTCCTATTGTGAATGATATAATTAGATATTATATTTTCTCTACCTAACAGGAAGTGTCAGACTATTATTAGGCCAAGTGGCCAAAGTGAAAAATGCAGGATTTCAGAAATTATTAAAAAGTACGGTATCTAAAAAATTATCTATAAAATCAAAAATTCTTAAAAAATTTACAGTATTTAACATAACAACACGAGTTAAACAATAGGTCATTTTCTGATGCCACATTCCCTTTAAAGGGTTTATGGGCATCTTTGGATAGAGTAAGTGTGATATTAGTTGTCATTGAGTTTAAAGGACTTTTAGCTTCTTGTTTTACAGAAACTGTCACTTGAATGATAGGTTTTCATACTCATGTATCACACCAGTGTAACCCTAAAAAAGAAAATATTTCCATTTAGCTGCTATGAAGGCTGCTAACTCCTGTCGAGTCTTGCAGATTTCACCCCTTGGGTTAAGTTGTTATTTAGTACAATGAATCACTTTGCATGAGTTTGGGGTCTATGACATTGAGTCTTCAGTGTTAAAAGGGCCATGTGATTCTGATTGACAGATCAGCTGCATTGCCAGTAAGCACCCTGGGGCAGATTCTGCCAGATGGTTTATGTCTCCATCTACTGGCTGCTTCCATGCCTTAGACTTAACACTTGTTAATGGCATTACTGCCCAGTGATAACAAGAAGCTGAAGTAGCATAGTAAAGCAAATGATTATTTTCTCCATGTAACTTTAATCCATGGCTGTTGCCCCAGTGTGCAGTCCGGAGGGAGGGTGTAAGCTAAGAATTACACATATGAAGGATCGTCTTTCTGTGTCAGGATTTTCTTTAAAGGAGATATTTTAAATATGACAGGTGTCTCTGTGCCAGACCTCATGGAGCCGAGTCTTGTTTACAGACTCACGTTAAAAATGCAACCTGATATGTTGTGATGTCAGAGCTGTGTATATTTAATTGTAGTGGTCATAGTGGTTTTCTGTGTTATTGGTCTTACCGACCGAACAAGGTATATACATACATTTCAATCACAAGGTCAAAAATGAAGGTTTCCTCAGAGTGCTATTTTTTAAAGGAGTTGTCCATAATATGTAATGAACCTTACATAACTATGTATTGGTTGCCTCCTGTCAATGAATAGAAACATCTGTAGATCTTCTCCTAGTCAAAGATTTATTGCATTAAATACATTTGGGTGATTCTCTAAGAGCTAAAATCTGGAGCACCGCAGAGTCTGTCCTACTCTTGTCTCTGTGCTAAAAAGACACACTGTTGGTAAAGTAGATTCCGTGGATATTTTACACTTTCTTTTTTGTAATCTATTAACATAGGCCAAAACAGGATGTAAATAGCCTTTGCAGAAAGAGTTTGATATCAAATGAGCAGTTGCATACCTATAGGGGGCACAGTTGCATTAACGCCCCAATCACTCCTAACATTGACTTTTGAGTTAATGGTCAAGTAAAGCAGTCTTGAGTCAACACAGCCAGACAGTTACACAGTTCACTCTGTGTATCTCTCTATACATCATTAATCCTTCCAGCTGTCTACCTTGCTTCATCTTAAAATTAGCAATTTGAGTGCCCTAGACCATCAGGGATCCTTACAGTGACCACCCTAGATCATCAGGGATACTCACATTAACACCATTACTGCCCTAGAACAACTAAGGGTTCTAACATTAACTCTTACAGTGTGCTATATCACTGACACTGTTACTGTCCAAGACCTCCACTATCAATGTTACTGTTCTAGACCTTCAGGTATATGGACATTAACCTACTAGGTCACCAGGGAATATTATACACATTCACTTCCCTAGGCCACCAGAAAAATTAACACAAACCTTTTCACTTTCATAATTAACAAAGTATGCTGACACTAACACCTTTACTACCATAGAGTACCAGACATACAGACAGCTGTATACTTGTTGTTCAATGAATATGTTAAATTGGGGTTGATAGTATTTATACTAATTTGCACTTGGCATTTGTACCTTTATTAATACTATCTCTTTATTATGCATTTGTAACACAAGCTCACTATGTGTTTTTGCCTGATTTATTAGTAGTCATCCTTTTTATATTGCCATTTTATATAATTGATGATGTTCCATCTGATGAGAAAAAAAAAATTGGTAAATTCTGTTTACATTTTGGATAACATTTAGAGATGACCCCAGGGGTCTACATTAGGGTGGCCCTTAGCACAAGGTGAAAAAATGAAAGTGGTTAATTCAAATGTCTCACCCCTGAAATATTTCCACTTATGAAGAGGAGAATTTGTGTGAATTGTTTTTGCAATTGCAAAGAATTCACTGGTGTTCATTTAATTTTCTAAAATTGTTAATTATTACCACTAATTCCACTCGGGCCCACCTACCAAATCCCAAAAACAATCAACACAAATTCTCCTCTTCATAAGTGAGACATTTTAATTAACCAATTAAGAATAATATAGAATAATGAACCCAAGTCTTACTTTGTTTTGTTTTTCTGGTGGAAGGTTGTACGGTGTAGACATGTATGCACAGCAGACACCACAAAGGAAATGTAAAATATGGCCAGACATGGCAATACAGCTGATTGTTAAGACACACTGCATGTATCAAAATGCCATCCAACATCCAACAGCATTTTGACATTGCTGGTTGGTTTTCGGATTTGCCGTCAGCCCCATACATTCAATGTATGAGCCTAATGGAAAATCCAAGCAGAATCCAGCAGAATATACAACATGTTGTATATCCAGATTTTAAATCCGATGGTAAAAAATCCTTGCTGTAAAAAGTACAGAACAAATTTTTCATTGACTATGCAGCACAGAGTACCATCGGATTTTCGACGGATTCAAAATACTGAATCCACTGAAAATCTGCCGGTATTCCTGTTCCTGCTGTGTTGACATAGCCTAAGGGTTAAAGAAGCTAGGCCTATGGCAATCAACTGATAGCTATGTTGACTTCTATTTTTTAACGAAGGGGAAAGAAACCTGCACTGATCTTATAAAATGGAATAGGACTGTAGGTATGAGCTACTGAATAGATCTAAAATGATCATTAATTCATGTGGTCCAGATTTTCCATGATTGAAGTGATCGCTACTTCATTTCCTAAACTCTCATAAAGGGTCACATGGATGAAAACTGTCTAGGTCTAGAATTCATTTTGTTACCTATAGCAACCAATCAGAGCGCCCCTCTAATTTTTAAAGAGCACTGTATGAAATTAAAGGGGCGCTCTGATCTGTTGCTATGGGCAACAAAGTGAGTTTTAGACCTAGACAGTTTTCATACATGTGGCCCAAATTGTCTAGGAGCTCAGGAGGAATTTCTGTTGTACAAGTAGTGTCCAATGGTTTTACTCCATAACAGCATCTTTCATAATAGCAAGATTACTTTTCATGCTGTATGACGTATTTGTCTCATATGTTCGACACACCCAAGGTGATCAAATGCATTCAAAATCAGTTCACGGTTGAACGAATATTCATCTGGTAAACAATCACTTTGTTAAAGCCGACATACACATTTTAGATGATGTTAGCAATTACAGTTGTTCATTGGGGTCAGATATCTTAAGTTACAGCGGGATGGTAATGGCTGATGCATTTCCAGAAGTTAGGTTAGGATAGTAAAGTAGAATTTCATAACCACCCATTTATTAACACAACTACTGTCCATCCTCCCGGATTGGTCTTTTCACAGACGATCATGCTCGTATCGACTAAGTGTCTTGTATATAGTCTACTACTAGCGACTATCGGAGGAAAATTTAAAACCCAGCCAAGTCCTTTTCAGAAAATGACTGTCATCATTTGGCTAAAACAAACATTTACTGTTAATATTTACCCAATCATTTGTTGTGGGTCAAGTTAGCCATTTTCATCGACTTTGGTCCAAAGAGTATGGTCACCTTCAAAAGAAAGAAGCTGGGTTCTGTCAGCTAGCCGGAAGTGTGGATGTGAGGGTGCACGGCTGATCCCGGAGGTCACGAGCAAGTAGAAATCCAAAAGTGATTGTGATTATAGCCGAAATGCGTCGGCTTCTTCTGACCGCCATGTCTGTTTTAACTATTTCTAAATAAAACATTCACATTTTTAATGCTGGCTAAAACCACTTATGGTCACCTTCACCATAGCTGCATAAGTAAAATGATGTATGGACCAGTTTGTACCTTTCTAAGCAGATGTTTATGAACAATACTATTTAGTCACTGTTAATTTTTCCGTGTCTATGTTTTACAGTTTGTATGTACTTGTTTACTTCTGCACAGCATGAAAGCAGGCTATGATTTTTAGCAGCATCAACAAAGTGTGCAACAAGAGATGGACAGTAACCTTACTAGCTGTCTTCAGATATTCTGACCCCTTACCGTGTCAGTTTTCTGTCATCTTTTTTGGTGCTGTCAGTACAACAGTTGCTTATCTTGGCTCTGGCAGCATGACCTGCTATTTTCTCACTAAATGACCGGTATCTTTTACTTTCACTCTAGCCCATCAAATAAGATTTCTTTATTGTATATTATAATATAGACTGTTGTAATAACATACTGACAATGTGTAAACTTTAATGTCTCATTACTTATTTTACATCAACAGATTATATATAAAAAAAATCAGCAAAAAAATAATAAATTATTCTGTCAGAAATGTCACTTTCTGATGATCGTGTCTCTTTCAGTGGGGGTTACCGTAATTTATATTCTACATGTCAAGGCCTTTTATCTATATTTGACTGCAATAAACATATTGTCCTGTACAAAAGAGGCTATCAGTGTACAGGACATATTTAGTAGATGAAAAATATATTAATTTGATATTAGAGGCATTATTTTCTAATCCAACACTAACGTCATTGTTCAAACATTGCTCACTTATCCATGTTTGCATAAATAGGTTGTTCAAGGCTGAGACACATATGATATTCCAAGGTAAATAAGGCAAGCAACACAGCTCTTAGTGGCACTATTGACATCTTGTTCCAGCAGAATGATATTTTGGTATCAAACTACAATGATTGTTGCTATTGGAACAGTGCTCTAGGTCTCAGCAAAGCATTTCAATTAACCCTTCTCTCTAATGGAGTGGTGCAGTATTTATGTTATTTATTAATTTGGTACATGGGACTAATCTAAAGCCTTTGAATTGTGCTTCTCCAACTTATTTTGAATTTTTTTTTTCAAACTTGTTTTATTGAAGCCATTGAAAGGTTAGTATGGACACTATTTTTTAAATAAGTTGAAGATACTACGGCTGAAATTATTATTATTTTTATTTTTTTTAAAGTCATGCTCCCCTTTGTATTTACCTGCAGTTCCGGGGCTGACACTCCGGACTCACTCTCCCCAGTCTTCTATTTCCGGTTGCAACAGTGGGATTGTCAACACTGTCACTAATTGGATGCAGCGCCCACATGCTATTTCCTGATGTCGTTGTTTGGTAGTTACAAATCTGAATGGTGATGTCAGGAAATAGCAATAGCATTTGACCTTTACAGCCAATCAGTGGTGGCAGCATTGACAATCTGGCTGCAGCAGCCAGAAGTAAAAAGAAAACTGGGGAGCCCGAGCTAAGATTGTCAGTGCTGGAACGGGAGAAAATACAAAAGTGAATGTAAGTTTACTTTATTTCTGACCCAGTATCTTAAATTTATGTGTAAAGTAACACCTTGAAAACCCCTTGAAGCAGTATTTGACATGGTTAAATAAATAAGCCAAAGACAACTAAAATTTCGGGTGTCTTACCTGTACCCTTGCAGGATACAACAATCCGAGGTTAAACCAACAGCTGGGGGCTAATAGTATCAGTTTAGGAAGGTCCATGGATATTGGTCCTTTCCCATCCTAAAAAACCAGCGGCAGCCATCACAGAAGTGGACAATCACATTAATCTGGCTCTTCCCAGTACTCCTGCTTTGTTGGATACTGGTTTAATAGTTATAGGGAGTTAGTGTGAGTCTTAGCATGGCAGAAAACACCGCTTGTTGACACCAAGCCCCAGTGATAGTAATGGAGAGGTGCCTGATGCTTCCATTACTAACACCAGAATAAAATTATTTAAATAAGCACTCCCAGACAACATGACTCTTTTTATAAAAGAAATAAATCACACTGGTCCAATGTAGTCTAATGGGCGCAACATAATCCAGTGAGTCAATCATAGTCAAGAGGGGAAACCTGTAAAAATACATAATCGGTATCCGGTGTTGCAGATACAGCTATCTAAAGTGTAAGTCATCTTTAGCCTGAACCACCAACAGGAAGCATAAATACTGAGCCTAGAGCTACATGAATTTTTAATATGAACAGGTTTCTGTAAACAGTGGTCTGTATTCTGCAGACAGTCTTGAAGGAAAACTATGCTGCCTTGTTCTATTATGAGGGGAATTCTGTTCATAATATGACTGATGCAATAGATTCAATAAATGAAGTATAAAGTATGGTGTAAATATATTAACAAATATGGTTATAAAGACGCACTCGAATATTTATGAACCTCTTGTGACAAACATGAAAGAGGTGAAAATCATAGTCAAGGTCAATTAGATCTTGGGCACACTGTAAAGACTCCGGAATTGATAACTCTTTCCTAATATATGTATACAGTATTTCACAAAAGTGAGTACACCCCTCACATTTTTGTAAATATTGTATTATATCTTTTCATTGGACAAATCTGAAAGTATGACACTTTGATACAATGTAAAGTAGTCAGTGTACAGTTTGTGTAACATTGTAATTTGGTGTGCCCTCTAAGTAACTCAACAAATAGCCATCAATGTCTAAACCACTTGCAAAAAAGTGAGTATATCCCTAAGTCAAAATGGACACGGTGTGCCCAAACTGTCAATATTTTGTGTGGGTACCAATATTTTCCAGCACTGCCTTAACTCTCTTGGGCATGGAGTCACTAGAACTTCACTGGTTGCCACTGGAATCCTCTTACATTCCTCCATCACGGAGCTGGTGGATGTTAGAGACTTTGCGCTCCTCCACCTTCCATTTTTGAATGCCCCGCAGATACTTAATAGGTTTTAGGTCTGGAGATATGCTTAGCTAGTCCAGCACCTTTATCCCCATTTTCTTTAGCAGGACAGTAGTGGTCTTTGAGGTGTGTTTATGGTTGTTATCATGATGGAATACTGCCCTGCAGCCCAGTTTCTGTAGTGAGGGGATCATGCTATGCTTCAGAATGTCACAGTACATGTTGGCATTCACACTCTTAATACCATCTGAACCAAATACATTTATCTAGGTCTCATCAGACCATAGGATATGGTTTCAGTAATCCATGTCCTAAGTCTGCTTGTCTTCAGCAAACTGTTTGCGGGCTTTCTTGTGCATTATCTTTATAGGAAGCTTCCTTCTGGGACGACAGAAATGCAGACCAATTTTATTCAGTGTGCGGTGTAAGGTCTGAGCACTGAAAGGCAGTCCCGCAGCCCCTTTAACCGCTGCAGCAATGCTGGCAGCACTCATACGTCTATTTTAAAAAGATGATCTCTAGATATATTGCTGAGCATGTGCACTCAACTCCTTTCGTCGACCATGGCAAGGCCTGTTCTGAGTGGAACCTGTCTTGTTAAACCGCTGTATGGTCTTGGCCACCGTGCCAGTTTCAGGGTGTTGGTCTTTTGCCATGAGGTGTCATGTTGAACTTCCAGTGACCAGTTTGAGAGAGTGTGACCAAATTTAACAGACCTGCTCCCCATTCACATCTGAAACCTTGTAACACTAACATATCATAGGACACCATGGTGGAAAAATGGCAAATTGGGCATAATGTGTTAATTTTCACTTAGATAGCTGTGTGTTGAGTTATTTACATGCGTTGTATGAAAGTGTCATATCTTCAGGATTGTCAGTGAAAAGATATAATACAATATTTACAAAAATGTATTTCATGCAGTGCTCCAAAATGTAATACAAACCACAAACTATATGTGGGGAAGCACCAATAAATCAGAAAAAAATGAGTTATGACCTACTTTAGTGTTTTGCACTAAGTCGGGGGATCTGGAAGAACTCAGCTAGACTAGAACACTGACTCATGTTAGTCAAGGTGAAGGTGGTAGGGAGATCTATAAAAGTCTGCATACATTTTCCAGTAAATGTAATGTAGAAGCTCTCTATTCTCCTCAGTAATGTGAGTCAATGTTCCATTTAATAGGCAGTAAAAATATTATTAACCCTACATTTTTAAGCACATCTTACCCATTCATTCAGAAAGGCATTAGTCGCACGAGTTATGGGAAATAGGTTATTGGGACCATGTACAAAAGAACTGTTACCTATGTTTCTTTCATAGCCATCATGTCCCCAGTTGGTCTGTGATTACAATGTCTGGAAGTGTCATGTGCCATACCAACAGGTGGCTGTTCCCGCCAGCCACTTACCGCAGTGATGATCTCAGAAAGCAAAGCATGTAACCACTGTTGGATAAAATGGTGATGTGCCAGGCAATGTAAGTAGATAGTGGGAGACCATGAAGTGGCGACTATGGAGTGGCAAAGGAATAGAAAGTGAATACGGAGGGCGGACCCTTTTACCACTAAACTACAGCATATGGACAGTTCATTCCTTATAATCCCCTTACTAGTAACTGAAAAGGTTTAATGTGAATGTAAAAATGGTGGCTAGGTATGCATGTGTGTTTAGGTAAGGTTCACACAGGACAGCTCGGTGCAGTTTTTAAGTTTTCGTTTTTTGTTGGTTTTTGTTATGTTTGTTTTGGGGTTTTTTTGGTTTATAAGGAGTATAAGGGAGAAATCTCCACTTCTGTCCTTGTTTTCCACAAGTAACATACAACAAAAAGTGTTTCCTGTGGAATCCTGTCCAAAAGCAAAATTATTAAACTATTCAATGCAATAGGATAGCTGGATCCGAAAGCCGTAAAAAAAGAAAATAGTTGAGTGTAAAATATTGGTCAGTTTCTAATTCAGAATCCAACCAGAATTTGTACTTACCATGTGCCTTATAGAGCATGTGGACAGGGGTTCCAAAAACAAGCAAAACACCCCTTTAATCATGTGATAAAACAGTGTTTCTGTCAAATTAAGAGATGACCAAATGTAGGTGGTCAGTGCAGAAATGTGTCATTTATATGATCATTTGCATAGTTCTTCCTGATATATCTGTACAGTGACTGCTTATTCATTTTCCTTGGGACTGCAGGTAAACCTTTCAAGGTATCTGAACCTAGTGTATTTGTTATCATAGCAATGCAATATAAAAGGTAATGCAGTAAATCACATATGTTTTCAGTAATAAGTGTACATTTGTCCTGGATTATATGTGGTGACAAAGTGACATGAAGACTTTTGTGTGTTCTCCATCCCGTGTATGCTTTATATCTAATGAGAGGAAGGCAAGAGCTATTAAACGAAAAATCTTTGTAGATGTATTGCTGATTTCAGGAGAAATGTGACACTGTGCAAGAGCTTCAGTTCCCTTCTGGTTGGAAAGTGATTTTTTTGTGCCAAGACTTTTTCTTTCTTGGCTGTCATCAACAGTCTCATTGCCCACTATAAAGTCTGGCAGTTCCATAAACCATGCTGATTTTAAATTGAAAATAACAGTATGCAAATATGCACTTAGGGTTTTCATGCAGCGTTTCTCTCGGCTGTGCACAACATTTCTTACCTTTATCTTGCACATATAAAGTTATATATGCTATAACACAGGAATATTATAATATAGGCAGATATATTAACCATTATTAGCTGAAATGGGAAACAGATCGTATAAGTGAATCATATATTGAAGTAAAGACTTACAGACCTATAAATAACTAGTAGGTGTATCTGCATATGAAAATTTGATCGGCTGAGCTTACCACCTGAACCACCTGAAGTGGAGAAAAAAAACACGTTGTTCCTTTGGCTCCATGTATGTATAAAATGTCTATTCTCTGGTGATCACTGGTAAATTCAGTGGATAACTGATGGTCATTAGTATATTTGGAGACAGGTAACTTGTGGCTTGGAATATGTAGTATGTTTTTATGTGTATGTCCGTAAGTGATGACATTATATGTTACTACAGCATGCACTATGGAAGCGCTGACTGGCTTACAAACACACAGACATAACACATCATTAAAGTCTATATAGTGTAGACCAAAATTAATAAAAGGAAAAAAAACAGACAACGTGTTGCTGGTTCCTGAGCACTTGTTATCCAGTGGTGAAAACATTGCATGATCCCTGATGGCTCAGTGGTAAAAACGATGCTTGATCCATGGTAGCTAAAACAATTCTTGTTTCTGGATTGTTATGTACCCTAATGTCTCATGACTAACTTTTATATATACTGGCTATTAGTACACATGTATAAGTGGGATTAGTTAAAGCAACACAATTGACTATATTGTCTGTAGCAGGTAATCCACTGTCTTACAAGTCCAGTTAGGGAGCCTCTGCTTCTATTTTTATTTGGGTGTCCAACAGAATACTGAATGCATTTGTCTATACACCGTAAGGCCTGGTTCACATATGCACAGCAGATTCCATAAAAAATGATGGAAAAAATACCACAATATGCTGCACTATTTTTCCATTAACATGATGGACACCCTGATGGATACTCAATGGACCCTATTGTAATCATAAGGTCTTTTGGGTATCATTGATGTCTGTCGTGAAATGATTTAATCCTGTGATGGAGGTTCAAAATGGAAGCGCGAATGCAGATTTGAAACAGGCCTAACAATCATTTTTGCTATCTCTTGTATCCAGTATTATACAATAATAAA
Source organism: Phyllomedusa bahiana (assembly GCA_025379985.1). Taxonomy (NCBI): domain Eukaryota; kingdom Metazoa; phylum Chordata; class Amphibia; order Anura; family Hylidae; genus Phyllomedusa; species Phyllomedusa bahiana. The sequence goes on along the minus strand of JAODAL010008127.1, from coordinate 60,869 downwards.
ATAATAGAGAATACATAATAGTTCATAGTCTTTTACATATGGCTGATGTTTGCACTGTAGCTTTTTTCTTAATTTATGGTATTTGTTCCCATTTGAGAAGTCAGATCCCCAGCCATTAGCACCCTGAACTGTTTGTAAGATGTTATTATAGAAAGCCTCTGATTATGAATAATTGTGCTAGTAGCATTTCCTTCTTCAGAAGCCAAGTCAGCATGAAACACTGCATTCATTTCTAAGGATGTTTTGTAAGATAGGCTGGAGGCCATTTATATGACTAGAGTCTAAAATTGGGAAATGCTAAAACATGTTAGCCTGGTTCTAATTTCTGAACTACAGATGCTGGAAGTGCCTTGGCTTGAGGCTTTTTCCATCTGCAAAGAACAAGGAACTTATGGCTTGTTTCATTATAGTAGATCTTATAGCATAACCACACATTCATACTATTGAAGTCAATACAAATGTATACATTCCTTTCAGAATCAATTGCTAGTTTGGAAAATTATTTTGAAATCCAGAATTTACTGGCAAAGGAGAGAAGCAGCATGTTGCCTCTCAAGTACAAGACATCTGTAGGCCATGGCAGGGGTGGCATCAGAGCAGTACTGGCAGTACGCCTGTTATGAGCCCTGATCCAAAAGGGGCCACCGATATGGTGCAAGATAGGATTAGGCAATCGTCAGGGCCCAGATCACAAATACGTCGTGTGAACAAGCCCTTAGTGTTTCTGTTCCAGGATAAGAGGTTGTCCTGGGCACGAGCCGACTATGGCTCTGGAGCAGGCTGCTCACTACAGCAGGACCGAGAGATCCCTCTTAACCGGAAGCGGGCCAAGAGAATTAAGGAATATTGTTCAACGCTGGAGCAAATTAGAGAGAAGAAAAAAGCCACCTTGGTCAAAAACAGAAAATCAAACGCTTGACAGGGATCACAGATGATAGATTCTAGGTGCTTGCTGCATATCGGGGGTCGTATGGAGCCCTTATCACTCAAGTTTGAAAGAGCTTTTAAAGTACCATCTAGCCATATAGGATCACACTGTGTCTTGTGAGAGTGGTAGACAAGGAAGAGGCTACTCCTGCCTGGCACAGATGGTGTAAGGTGTGTGCCAGGCCCAGTGGTCAAGGTAAATTATGCCTCCATATGTGTATGTGAAGGAATTGTAACCGTTAGAAGTACAAGTGGCACCAGTAAATCCTACAAGAACCTAAGCTGTGTCTCTGTGCATCCTTCCTGTGCCAACACATCAAACCCCACACCACTATGCATCTATACATTCACAATGTGCAGCTGTGGGGCAACACATGCCTTAAATGGGTTGTCTCACTACATTGATTCTTCTTACCTCAGTCATGTTTCTTGATTTAATTTGAATTCAGGGGCGTGGGTTTAACTGGCTTCCACTTGGCTGCAGTAAGTAGGAAAGCCAGGTCTGTTAGCTATAGCAACGTATTTGCAGCCTATCAAGATAGATCAAACAGGTCTGTAGTATAGCAACCTGATGAGCTGATGCAGCCCATATAAGGAGGGGATATCTAGGAATGTTAGAACGCTGGTTAATGGGACATATATTGCCAAGTGGACTTGTTTTTTGAAAGATCGTTAACACAAAAACAATCCTTGTGTGAGAATAACCCCCCGTTTTATAGGGTGCTTTTAATTAATAAATAGGGTGCCCTGTTTGGAACTCCACCTCTCTTACCTAGAAAGGGGAGCTGCTACACAGATCATCTCCTTCCCAATCTAGAGGATACACAGACAAACAATTTTTCTAGGAACTGTGGAATGCTTAATTTTCCCTGTGGAGATGCTGAAAGAGAATCTAGCACTTGCTATTGAGTTCTCTGACAGATTACTACTGATCGCTTAGGGTTCCAGAAGCAAGACATTCTAGGAGGCATGTATAAAATGTTTCTCACCCTTTTCTGGTGTAAAATGCGCCAAAGTGAGCCGGCTGAGATTTCTAATGTGCCAAACGAATGTGTTAGGCACATTGTTCGCAAGAATCAACACTTTCTATTGCGCCTAACATGATGGGGCATTTCTGGGAGTGTCTACAGACATATTAGATTCATATTTTGAACTACTGGTTGGCAAATTAGGAGCATAATTGGCCGAGACGGCAGACTATTTTAATTGTGGTCTGCCAGTGATTGAGTATCGAAGTGAAGCTGAATTTGCTGTTAGGACAAATAATGTTCTATATTTCTTCAACTTTAGACCAGTACAATAATAAAAAGTTAATTTATAATAATGATCAATCTATATAAATTATAAATTGGTTTGTAAATTTAATAAAAAAGTTATCATGTTAAAATTAATATAGTAAATTTTATTTTTTTTTTTTTTAATATCCATAAGTTATGAATTTCTCTATTAAAATGGTATTTAAAATTAATTAGAATTCTAAAACTAATTTTACATTAACGTTAAAAGAACCCATCTGATGTTGTTGTTCAGATTTTTTAACTTTTCCATTTTTACTACAATTAAATATGTTACCATTGATTTTGCCGCTACTCACCTTCTATTTCTACATAACGGCAAGAGCCATCAAACTACTGGTTAGCTAGATCGTACCATAGTTCTACTCAACTGTCAGTGTATTCTAATGACTCTTTTTATAGTTCCAGCCTTTCTATAGCCTTACTCGATGTTTGGCGCATTACTCTTTGTAATGCACAAAATCCACTTTCATACATTCAGGCGCATTATACACTGAAAACGAGACGCGATAATTCACTTCGAAGCGCCTTCTGTCATACATGTCTTCCTCTGTGTTCAGCTTTTCATTGGGAACATCTTCTTAGATAAAGATATACAAAGTGGATGACTACCACTTGTCTTACACATAAACTGATTACTAAGTATTTAAAATATACAAGTAAATAAGTAATCTAGTAGTTGCCAAGTGCACTTTCATAACTTTGGCTGCAGGAAAGTACATTATAATTCAAAATGTCACCTTTATGTATGAATTTAGTCTGTAATTGATGTGTATAGTTATTCAAAATAGCATCTGCTACTGCTTGTCTTGTACCCTACACCTACTGTACATGACTGCCCATGACTCTGCCACTCTATCTCTTGCTTTATTCCTCTTTTTTCCCTACCTTTCTTCCTGAAAAGCAGCCTATGTTCCCACCGTGGATTTCCCCAACACCCCTGTGGGCCAGTCCAAGCCTGCTTACATTTACAGGACTCTCATCTGTTTGGGGAGTGAGGGTCCCCTTCTCCCCCTTTTAGCACTTCAGAAAGGGAGAGACCATGGATGTAAAATGCGTCTTGTAGTTTTTGAGTTGCTGAAACAGTGATTTGTTTCCCTACCACCATAAACTACAATGAAGGTAGCCATACTCTCACATTGCCATCTCTATCCCTTATCTACTCCTGTGGAGTTCTACACAGATTTTAGAGGATACCAACTTTGTCAGTATGTTGTGGTTCCTGTCTCTACTACAGAGCTCTAAAGAGTTAAAGTTTGTCATTTAAAAAAGATAAACAAGCTTCTGTGCTGCTGATAAGACACAGCCAATAGTGATGTCCCATTCCTGGACAGGGCAGTGAGAGTAAAGAAAGCTGGTACGGAGGCTAAGAAACCTTCTGTAAACAAGCAGGATAAGAACTTTTCTGAAATGAAGCAAAATCAAAAAAGCAATGTTTTTGGAAATAGTCTTTATTTACTTTTGACTACATGTTTAACGCTTATCAATGTGATGGGAATAACCCTTTAAGTCAGTGTTTCTCAACTCCAGTCCTCAAGGACCACAAAAAAACAGGTAAGTTTTCAGGATTTCCATCAGTATTTGGACAGATGTATCATTAATTGTCAGTGCATTCTGCACAGGTGATATCATTTTGTCGTGTATTCTGCAAGTTGTGATATCATTAATGTCAGTGCATTTGCTTGCACAGGTGATATCTTTAGGTCAGTGCATTCTGCACAGGTGATATAATTATTGTCAGTGCATTCTGCACAGTGTTTGATATCATTATTGTCAGTGCATTCCGCACAGGTGATATCCATTGTCGTGTATTCTGCACAGGGTGATATCATTATGGTCGTACATTCTGCACAGGTGATTATGTCAATATTGTCAGTGTATTCTGGTCACAGAGAGATGATATCATATGGGTCAGTGCATTCTGCACAGGTGATAGCATTAGGTCAGTGCATTCTGCACAGGTGATATCATTATTGTCAGTGATTCTGCACAGTGAAATATCATTATTGTCAGTGCATTCTGCACAGGTGATGTCATTGTCTCAGTGCATTCTGACAGGTGATGTCATTATGGTCCCAGTGATTCATGCACAGGTGGATATCTAATTTTTGTCAGTGCATTCTGCACAGGTGATATCATTACTGGTCAGTGTGTATTCTGCAAGGTGATATCAATTATGGTCAGTGCATTCTGAACAGGTGATATCATTATGGTCAGTGCATCCTGCACAGGTGATATCATTATTGTCATGTGCATTCTACACAGGTGATTTCATTATGGTCAGTGCATTCTGTTACAGGTGAGATCATTATGGTCAGGCACTTATGCACAGGTGATATCATTAATTTATCATACATTCTGCCAAGGGATATATTATTGTAAGTGCATTCTGCACAGGTGATATCAAATTGTTATGGTCGTGCATTCTGCACAGGTGTTCTCATTATTGTCAGAGCATTCTGCACAGGTGATATCATTATGGTCATTGCCATTCTGCAAGGGTGATTATCATTATGGTCCAGATGATTCTGGGCAAGGTGTGATATCATTATTGTCAGAATGCATTTGCCAAGGTGATTTCATTTAATGTCAGTGCATTCTGCACAGGGTGATCTAGATTATGGTCAAGTGTTTTCTGCGCAGGTGGATGTCATTATTGTACAGTTGCATTCTGCACAGGTGATATCATTATTGTCAGTGCATTCTGTACAGGTTGATTTATATTATTGTCAGGCATCTGCACAGTGTGATATCATTTATGGTTATGGCATTCTGCACAGGTGATTTCATTATTGTGCTGTGCATTTGCCACAGGTGATATCTTTATGGTCAGTGTTATTCTGCGCAGGTGATGTCATTATTGTCAGTGATTCTGCGCTGGTGATGTCATTTGTCTGTGCATTCTGCACAGGTGATATCATTATGGTCAATGCATTCTGCACAGGTGATATAATTATTGTCGCAGTGCATTCTGCACAGGTGTATCATTATGGTCAGTGTATTCTGCGCAGGTGATGTCAATATTGTCAGTGCAATTCGTTGCAAGGTGATATACATTTTTGTCAGTGCACTTTGTACAGGTGATATCATTATTGTCAGTGCATTAGACACAGGTGATCCATATGGTCCTGTGTATTCTGCACCGCTGCAACAGGTGATATCATTATTTCGTCAGTGTTAATCTGCCAGCGATGATATCGTTTATTGTCAGTTTTCTGAAAGGTGATTTCATTATGGCCCAGTGTTTTTTCTCCCAACTTTTGGGCGCACAGGTGATATCATTATTGTCAGTGATTTTTTTGCACGGTTTGTTTTTCTTTTGGGTCAGTGATTCTGCACAGGTGATTTTTTAAGGGTCGTGTTTTTCTCACAGGTGAAATCTTTTAAATGGTCAGTGCATTCTGCACAGGCCCCAGGTGAGAATAAATTTCTTTAATTCTGCACAGGTGATATCTTTTATTGTCATTTGATTTCCCACAGGTTTGATATTTTTTGGTCGTGATTCGAACTGTGAAGGGTGAAATTTTTGGTCTTTTAATTCTGAACAGGTAAATTCTTTATTGTCAGTGAATTTGCACAGGTGATTCTTTAAATTGGCCCAGTGCATTCTCCCACAGGAAGTTTTAAAAGTAGTGCATTCTGCACAGGTGTTTCCCATTTTTGGTCATTTGCATTCTGCAAAAGGTGTTTTCTTTTAGGGTTTCAGCGCATTCGCACAAGGGATTTCTTATGGTCAGCGTTTTCTGCACGGTGATTTCTTTTATTTTCAGTGCATTTGCCACGGTGATATTTTTTATTGTCTTGCATTTGTGGGGGGTCCTGAAAACTGCCTGTTGGGGGGTTTGGGGAAGGGAAAGGTTGAGAAAAAGGGCAAAAAACCCCTTTTAACGACCTTAGACGAACCCTTCGTCCAGGTCGTTTTGGGGGTTCACGCCCCTGGAGTAGGGAAATACGCCCTGAGGATCGCGCGAACTCAAAAAAGCGATTTCGCGGATCGGCGCGGGGTGTCCGCTGTATATTACACCCGGGACATCCCGCAGGTCGGCCCAAAAACCCCCGGGATCGCCCGGGGGGGGGGGGGAGGGGGGGGTTTTAAAACCCCTTAATTTTCGCGACCATTGGGTCGAAAATAACTAAGGGAGACGCAGGGGGGAGATCGCTCCTCCTGCGTCTCTGTGGGCCCGGCAGGCCAGCGAAACGGATCGGGCAAAACCCGTGCAGCTTCTGCCCTTGAGAGACAGCACGGAAGGCAGGGGAATCCCGGGCCCCAATTTTTTAAATTTAAAAAGATCAAAATTAATTAATAAGTTAAACCCTTTTAATTTTTGGGGTAAAAAAAAGGGGTGCTGAAAAAACCAAACCTTTTTGCCCCCTTTTTAAACCCCTGAAAAGAAAAAATTAAAAAATCCTTTTGGTTAAAACGGGGGAAAACCCCCAAAAAGTAAAAAAAAACAAAAAAAAAAAAAAAAACAATCTTTAAAAATTAAGATTTTTTGGTTCATCCCCGCACAAATAAAAAATGGAATAAAAAGCAAATAAAAAAACTCCTAGAAACCCCAAAAATTTTTTTGTACCATTTAAAACTTTCGTTTATCCCGAAAAAAAAAGTCCTGATACGGGCTCTGTATAGGGGAAAAAAAAAAAATTTGGTTTTGCTCTCAAAAGATAGCAATGCCCTTTAAATATTGTTTTACACACTAAAAACAATTTTCTTTTTTTTTTTTTAAAATGCTTTTAACATAAAAAAAATATATTTAAAAGGGTATCGCAAAAATCTAGCAACCCAAAGAGTAAAACTTTTTATCATGGATAATGCCGGTGAGGCCCCGTTAAAAAAAAAAAATAAAAAAACACTTTCTAGGAAATTTCAGTATTTTCTTTAACCCCCGGCCCCCCAAAAAATGGATTTAAAAGCGATCAAAAAGCCCTTTTCCCCAAAAATGATATAATAAAAACGTAAACTCTCTCGCAAAAAACAAGTCCCTACAAAAGCTTCCCCCAAAACAGAAAAAATTTAAAAGTTATGGCTTTTCAGGGCTATGGCGATGGGAAAAAAAAAGGTTTTTTTTCCTGGTTTTATTTAAAAAAATTTTTATTGGATAAAAGCAGTTTTAAAACCAATTTTTTATTATTTAAAAAATTTTAAAATGCACCCTTTTTAATGGGTACCAAAAAAACCCTTAAAAAAAAAATCTTTTACCCCGGCCCAAAAAAACCAAGCCAACCAAACAGCTCTGCACACAGCAAAAAAAAAAAGGTTTTTGGCTGTCAAAAATTGGAAAAAAAAAAAACGCATTTTTTATAGACTTTTTTACGGGGTAAAAGTAATAAAAAAAGAAAAAAAATTTTTAAAATCTATATCTTGAAAATTTTTACTGACCCCCATAGTTTTTGTTTCAAAAATATTTCACTGCAGGGAATGCTGTTAAAAATTTTTAAATAAAAAAAAAATGGGCCGAAAATGCATTTTTCCCCCCCCTTTTCATTGCCCAATGCTTTAAAAAAAACTATTTAAAAAAAAAAGCCCTGTGCATCCAAATTTTTAAAAAGTTCACCCCAGATTTTGGAAACCGAGGGGTGTTGGGAAACCCAAAAGGGGGGACTTTGGAAAGGGTTTGCCTGTTCGGGTACTTTGGGGGGTTTGCAAATGCGAAAATGGCCCCCCAAAAAATTTCGTTTTTCCCAAAAACCAAATAGCGCTCCCTCCCCCTTTTACGCCCCGGGTGCGCCCAAAAAGCAGTTTACCCCAATGTAGGGGTTTTTCCGAACTTGGAAGAAATTGCCCTTTAAAAAAGTTTTAGGGGTTTTTTTTTTCCAAGATTCCCTTTTATTATGAAAAAATTTTTAAGCTTTAAAATTTTAGATTTTTGAAAAAAAAAATTTTTTAAAAATTTTAAAAAGCCCTTTTGCTAAAAAAAATTTTTTTAATAAAATGTGGGGGGCTTTTATACTCAAAAAGCACCCCCTGGTTTTATTCATTAAGGGGGTGTTGTTTCCAAAAATGCCCGGGCTATTTTGGGGGGTTTTATTAAGTTTTTTGCCCTTAGGGGGTCCCCAAACCTTTAAAAAGGGGCCTAAATAAAAAACGTTTTTTAAAAAGAGACCCCAGGTATAGTTGGTGCTCCTCCCATTTTTGGGGCTTAGGGGGGAGGCAAAAAATTTCATAGGGCTACATTTTGGGAAAATCTCTAAAAACGGGAGACCCGGGGGAAATTTTATTTTAAGTTGCATTTTTCCCAGTCCCCATTTACCGTATTCCCGGAAAAATGGATTTAAAAATTGAAAAAACTGCAAAAAAGTGACATTTTGAAAAAGTCACCTCCCCCTTTGCTTTTAAATTTTTGTGAAATATCTGAAGGGGTTAAACAAAATTCCCCAAATAGTGTTGTAAATTTCGTTAAGGGGGTCTTTTGTTTCTCAGGGTGGCTCACTTATGGGGGTATTTAAAAATGGGCCCCCCCAAAGCCCGTCAGAACTGGAGTGGTCCCTAAAAAAAAAAGTATATTGCAAATTTTCTTGAAAATTTTTGGGGAAAAATTTTACAAAATTTTTAAAACCCCCTAATGTTTTGGGTTTAAAAATAAAAAAAAAGACATTTAAAAAAATGATGCAAACTTTGTGGACTATTGTAGATGCTTTTAAAACTATTTTGTGGGAATAATTATCTGTCTTGCACGCAAATTTTGCAATTTTAAAAAATCGCTATTTTTCCAAATTTTCATGAAAATTTTAAAATTTTTTTCACAAACAAACAAGGTTTGATGGAAAAAAAATTTCTTCTAACTTAAACACAAGTGTCACGAAAAAACTCTTGAATCACTGGATGGGTGAAAGTGTCAAAAATTTTTTCACAAAAAATTGAAAATTTCAGATTTAAAAAAATAGGGCTGTGTCAAAGGTCAAAACGGGGCTGGGTCCAAAGGGTTATAAAGTGATCTATAGCTGTGCTGGCAGAAACCCCCAAAAAACTCGTATTGAAAAAGAAAAATGGGGAAAAGTTTATTATTGTCCGGGAATACCCCCAAAGGCTTTCAACTGTGACGAAAAAGGGACCAAAAGGTATACAAGATTGACTAAACTTGTAGGGAAAACGGGGTTTTTTGGGTTTTTAAAAAAAACCGCACACCCACTGGCTCATATACATAACTTTAAAAAATAAAAATAAAATTGCAGACACCTAAAATAACATCTAAAAAGGTAAATCAAAATTCATTTTTGCTATAAAAAACATTGTCCTCTTGGTTTAGTGTTTTGGTATAAGAATACGAAATGAAACGTGGAATCAAAATTCTGCACTAAGGGCCACATTTTTTTATAAACCCTTTTTTAGGTCTAAAACACCTTTTTCCCCTAGAACCCCTTGGGGAAAAGAGGGGTTTTTAGCCCAAAAAGGTTCATAATTTGTGGCCCTATTTCTGGAAAAACGAGGACGCCTTTGTAAATTAGCTACAAATGAAATTGTTGCCTATTTTCGGGCTAGTTTGACATTGGGGTAAGTGAAGCTAACATGGGGTTGTCATTTTGGGGGTTTAGTTATACTTTGAAAAACCCCCAGTGAAAGTAGCCCCGGTTAAAATTAATTCCCGAAAAAAATTTTAATGCCCATTTCTCGACAAATTTCTGCCACAATTCATTAATGCCATTTACCTCTTGGTTTGTATTTTTAAATGGAATTTTTTTTACATTTTAGATGAAAATACACTTTCAAATATACCTAGTAAATTTTGTTAATTAGTGCATTGCTTATATTTAAATAAAAGAAAATGGGGTTAACATGGGGTTTGAAATGACCCCCAAAAAGATTTTTGTCTTACTGTTGAACCCCATCCCCTTTTTAAAAGCCAAGTACTCCCCAATACCAGCATCCCCCTATTGTATTTTGGATTTTTTTAAAAGTATATTTTTTTGGACAATATTTTTTGGGCTGTCTGAAAAATTTAAGCCCTTTTGGGGAAAATTTTGGAATAAAAAATGGAAACGAAAGACCCTAATAACTGCAGAAATACTTTCTCCCGTGGGTAAAGAAAAGGTTCAACATATATTCTTCTCCCTTTTCAGATTCCAATCCTGCTTAATAACTCTCCTCCGGAGGGAAGGCCCAGGATGCACCCCTTTGTTTGGGGGAAAACTAGAAGTAAATCCCGAAACCCGTCCAGGAAATCAGGTAAATTATAATTTTGTTTGGGTCTTTAATTACTTTTTGTCTTGCTTTTTTTGTTAATTATTTACCTATATGGTTAAAATCACACAACATTCAAAATCAAATAAAATTCATGTAAATTTGTACACACACCTCCCACCTCTTGTAGATGTGGAAAAAAAAGATAGCCGTTGTAGATAGTAAATTTTTATCAGATGCCAAAAGTACCCCCAAAACTGTTAAGCTGTCAAGGTCTGGTCTTAGCTTAACTGGTACCATTATATTATAATCTAGAATAGCTATAGTCCTTAGATGATAATAATCTTTATTTACATAGCACAAACATATTATGCAGCAATTGGCAATGCAGAGGACACAGGTACAGACAAAATCAAACATAACACCAAATGGTTCGGTGGTGAAAAGAGTTTGGGTTAGCAGAACCACTCTAGGCCCAAATCACAAGTTTTGCATAGTAACATGGACATAACATGAAAAGCAATGTAAGTTCTTTTAGGACAAACATAATGACTTTTTGGCCACATGTATGAAACTGTTTAGGTTTAAAACTCACTCTCTTGCCCATAGTAACCTATAGGCAAAAAAGTGAGTTTTAGACCTAAACAGGTTCATACATGTGGCCCTTTGTGTCCGATAGCATACACTGGTTTGTATGTGCCGCCATACCTTTTTTCACTATTAAAGAGAGCATAGTCTGAGATACTTTTCTATGCAGTGCAACACGGAATGTGTTTACTGCCCGGTATAGGTTTCTGTCAATAGTGAGGGTCAGTCGCTGATGTATAACACCGTATGCTATACAGTGACCTACATCAGAAGTATACAGTACACTGAATACATACGTGCCTGAAAAACAAATTAACAAAAGCCATCAGACAGGAAATGTGTACAAGCAACAACTTGTAGACTACAGAAATGCTTAAGCTCTTTAGAGAAACAAGGCACAACTATTAATATTTTAGGCTTGAATGCGCAAGGTACAGTGCCTAGTAATAGAACATAAAGAGATAAAGAGAACACTTATTAAATCAATGGAGAAAACAACAGAAAAGTACAGTACAGAATGTACACAATTCCAAATGGCTTGGGTACCCAACATAATGAATGGACCATTATTCATATGCAATCCAGCACTGAAGTGAGGAACCTTTCCTTTCTTGGGTTGACCCATGAGAGGGTATTTTATTATTCAGATCTAGGACAGATTGGAGAACAATCATTGTAGGAGGTTTCTAAAGATGTCTCTGCCCGTATATTTAAAAAAAATTAATCACCAAAAGTCAGTTTTATTACAGTGGTAGTAGAAGCATGACATATACTACACCAGTAGTAGTGCTACCATTCTAATTTTAATTAAAGGGAACCTGTCACATAGGTTATGCCCCTCTTGCTAGTGTCAGACATGCTGTTCCCAGCGCTGTGTACCTTATTCTGTAAGAGGCAGCAGTTTTAGAGCATTTACCCCTTAAATCTTATTCATGAGCAGGTGTTAGCTCCACCCACCAAAGGCTAGCTCCACCCACTGACAGTTATTCACAGATTTCTACCTATTCAAATTGATAGGGTTGTCAGTTGTGGTGGGCGGGGCTAGCCTCCGATTGGCCGGGTTTGAAAAAAACGGACTCTCTGAAGGACTCTTCGAATGACACTTCTGGCTGAAAACTGCAGATTTGAGCATTAAATACACGAAAACGACAGCATCTTACAGAATAAGGAACACAGTGCCGGGAACAGCAGGTCTGACACTATCTTGTGCTGTCCTCAGCCAGGGGGGCATGACCTATGTGACAGGTTCTCTTTAAGTAGTAGTTTAATAAGAACTCCACCAGCAGTGCTGTGGTGCAGGATCATATTCATGTTATCAGGATGCACAACTCTTGTATCTGATTTTTGTGGGTGTACATTCATGGGGATTATCTAGAATTAACCTAAAGCATGTTGCCTAAAGTTGGAAGATGGCAGATCTGGAGGCGTTTATTAGGCTCTGAGCTGTCATGACTGCCGATTGGCACCCCAAAAAGAGGTGGGAAGGTGGGTCCCCTACATGCATACCTACCTAGATGCTGCAATCGTGTTGTCGGTGCCATTGAAGTAGTTAATCAGCAGGGATCAGAGTCTGTTGACTGCAGCAATGTGTGGAGTGTGTTCAGCTCCTGAGCCTGCTTCATACATCTTTGTGCCACCTGCCTAATAGGTATGAGATAGTGCCCTAGGTGGTTGCCTACCTCTGCCTAACTATTGTCCCAGCCCCACAAACACTATGCAACATTTGCCTCTATACGATAACATATTTTCAAAAAAAGATTTTTGCCTTACTTTTTGGTATAGAAGAAGTAAAAAAAAAAACTTTGGAAATTGTGGCCATGTTTACATTAAAATAGCCTTTCACATACTATGAGAGTGTTTTCATATTTTCCTAGTGTCGAATAAATTCCATTATTTCCTTTTAATACATATTTACTCACATTGAAAAAGAGACGTCACCTGGTTCTACAACCCCCAAACACAGGTATTTGTGCCTCAAGGAGCTTGGTCCATATTATTAACTATACTTGATTGTACTTGGCAAATATATGTCAAACTTTATCTTTAAAGATATCAATGTCATCCAGTTATGTTAACTATGGGAATGTTTATACTGGTGCATGTTTTAACCTTGTTCAAACATCTTTTTCAGATGCAATTCAGAAATCAAATATGATTCAGAAAAGCATTTTCGAGTTCATGTGTTTTATGCCCCAATCCCAACCGTTACTTCATTCAGTGAAACAATCATCTCCACCCCAAACTGCACGTGGAGGAATTACAAATCTCAGCTTGTTTTTGAGCCACGCAATAAACCTCTAAGGTTTCAAAGCACAACCATCATCTACCCAAAACATGCCAAGAACATTTACAGAACAACACTCAACTACAACTGCGGGGGACCGAAAAAGTGGTTTGCCTCCAGTGTGCATTTGGAACTGTTTGAGGAAGCAAGCCCTTGTATGATATACACAGATGATCTGTAATCCAGTACCAGGTTTATCTTCACCTTATTGAAGAACTTAACTCTTAATTGAAGCATGGAAGAGAAAATCTAGTCTGGATAAAAAAATATTTTGAACTTTTCTGAGAGTTAGGCGCTGGAACTGGGTTGACCAGTATCTTTTTAATAAATAATCCCTGTATTTTTCAGTTTTTTTCATGTTCTGTGCTATGTAAAATGATAAGAAATTGACTAGAATTAGAAGATTTCTTGAAAGGGTAAACTATGAGATTTATTGTCAAGTCTTGGATGGATTCTGACGTGCCTTCAACATTTAAGATGATACAGTATGTGATCATCTAACCACCGCTGGTATATCCAGGGGAAAACTAAGAAAATAATCCCTCTACAGAAAAACTGCTCAAAGCTCAGTTATTTTTATTGGGATACAAATGTGTACAAGAGAAGCAGGTCGGGGGGGTCAGCTCTTATACAGAGGGATCTGTGCAATGGGTGACTTGGTTATTTATCAGATATCGAAAGTTGGAACATTCCAAGATCTTTTATAAGTTAGATAGGGTTAAGGAAGGCTGATTTTGGGAAGGAATGACAGGACAAGTAGTCTCAAAAATATGGGAATCTAGTAAGAGAACAAAGAGTGACTTTTAATAACTATATTTACTGTTTTGCCATAGAGTTTAAGTTTGCCTATGGCAAAATAGTAAATATAGGAATGACAGGACAACTCAGATAATATATTCCTCCACTAGTTGAAGAGCCAGTATGTTATGCTTTATTACCTAGTAATGCTCTAGATAATATATTGATGGAGAACTGTGTTTGAGGCAACAAATGTAGTTAGGATCTGATGAGCTCTGGTTACCCTTAATACATTTATTAAAAGGGGATTGTATAATTGACCTTAACACTGCGGATGGGCAGGTATACAGTAAATTGACTTACTTATGTACTAAGTAGTAAAAAAATTTTACTTCCCTAAAGAAATGTGAGATTTTATTGTAGCAATATTACATTACTTGGTGAAGCTCTATCATTTATCAAAGTATAATTTTTAGGTTCAACATTTAGTGCTTGATTTTTAAATACATTTGTACAGAGGTGAGAGCTCCAATTTTCTGCCATAGTGCTCCATTTCCCCTGCATTGAAGTACAGGTAAATGATAGAATTCTGACTTCTTATAACTACCACAAGAAGGTGACTAAGATTACTACATACTATATTATTATTAAAGTCAATGTATTTAGAGTATGCACCTAGTTTCCTCTAGAAGTGGATATCGGTAGCAGCTAATAAAAACAATGATTATGCAGCGGTTTTTGAGTTGTATTTTTAGAAAAATAGAGCTCTGACTTTTTTTGAGTTATTTTAGGAAAGTAACACATCATCACATGCTTGTGTTAAAGTGCAGAAATTCACTTTAAGGAAGGGTCTTATGTGTCAGTTTGTGTAACTTGACTTGTTCTGTATTACATTCCAGTGTGGAAGAGTCTGTAGTTATGTACACGTGGGGATTTGTCTGTACATTTGGTATTTATTTTCTAGCTCAGATTGAACAGAGCTTTACAGAAATACTACATAAAATTTACTCTTGATCTGTATTTCTATTGTCTATGCAGTACTTGTGAATACTTGCTGTCTTTTATTAAAAAGTCTGTACTGTGGAATGGTTACTCATGAGATGAACAAGTACAACGAGCACTGCCAAGGAAGTGACAATACATGATTTGGTTAAAAAAATGGCACAAAGATGGTACTTTTTTAGAATGAATTATGTATTGTAAATGGTTAAAAAGACTTTTTAAGTGAAATGTGCAATTAACAGCATCTAGTGTTAATGAATACAGTAAATATTTTTTTGTTTCTATATATGTAAATCCAAATTTAAAAATCTTTAAAAAAAAATGACCAATTGTTATGGCATACAATTTAAGATTTTTGTCGTTTATTTGAAGTCTATTTTATAATAGGGAACACTATGAGAGAAATTAGTGAATATCCAAGCACCATACATTGGTGTGCCAGTCTCTCTGCAGTGCAGCCTTGCCCTGTTGTTAAATCTGGCCCTCTGTTTTTTGAAATTTGAACTAGTTGATAATACAATGATGAACATATGATAATTAACTTTCTGCTACATTTTGGTGAAAAATATTATTATTATTATTATTATTTATTTTAAAACGCCATTGGTTCCAGGGTGCTGTACATTCGAGGGGGTTACATACACAACATAGAACGAGTACAATGATAAGTGATGAATGACAATTGGCACGACAGAGGGAGAGAGGACCCTACCCGTGAGGGCTTACAATCTACAAGGAGGGGGGAAAGAGACATGAGGTGAGGGGCAGACATGTATGTGGACGGTGTAGTGACCGCAGGGTTATTGTAGGTTATAGGCACGCCTGAAGAAATGGGTTTTCAGGTTGCTTTTGAAGCTGGTGAAAGTGGAGGAGAGTCTGATGTGTTGGGGCAGTGAGTTCCAGAGTGTGGGTGAAGCACGGGAGAATAGGCTTATATAGGCTTATATAAATGTGTTTCCAATTTATATGTTTGTAAACTGAAGATTTTCCATTGGCATGTATCACCTTTGCTTGAATATATTACCTATGCTCTTACATCACCCTTCAGTATGCTTTTCTTAACTTATTATATTTATTGTATATTAATTTGATCCATTGTTCTCTATTGGTTATTTAATTTGTAGCAAACATCTAACAAAGTTCCAGCTTGTCACAATAGCTGTTTTAGTGAATTGCTACCAGTACGGAATTACAGTTACTCTTGTGTTCTCCTGCCTTATCATTTATAAGTAACGATGCCACAGTTAATATTTTGACAAGCACATATTTTAGAATCTGGGATGCAATAAAACATGGTTTAATGTTCAAAGGAAATTATATTTAGATGAAATATGTAGAAACATGGACAGACTTGTATCTGTTTCTACATATATCATCCAACTAATCATTTAAGCGTAAATATGGGGGCTGATGAGCGAAAAAATCCATTTACCAATTACCAGAAGATTGTTAAAGGAACACTCCAGGCTCACCTCATATACTATACAATGTGTAGAACAGTGCTTGAGGAGATAGCGCATGACTTGGATGTTCAAGGAACACTAATTAGAGAAGCCCTGCACTAGTGAATCTTGCTTAGAGTGCTGCTTTATGAAATGATGCAAACATATACAAATATTTCCCTGTTATTGGGCCTACGTAAATCACACTGGTTCCTGATCTTTAATAAAATCTAATGTAAAACAAAGACAACCTGATTAACCATATAACACTGATTTTATTTATCTCATTTGATGATGATATGTAAATTAAGAAAGGAATGGTACTGCACCCAGATGGTGAGAGTAGGGTGCTCAGTGGAAGGGTATCTGCCACCATAAGTACATTTTGTAGAAAAGATCCATGACACATCTTTGCTGTATTTCAAATGATAACCAAGTTAAAAGAAACAAGGGTTTATTCAAACGGGCAATGTAACTTTCCAGTAAGGAATTAGAAGCATGATAATTGAAAATAAGCACTCCGATGGTCCACTTAATCATCATAGTGTTGGCCAGGAGTGGCTTTTATCAAGTAAAACCTAGACAAGTGTTATAGTGTGAAAAGCTCTCCAGCAGCTCTCCAGCTTTCCACTCTACAGAAGTTGTTCAGGTCCTACCTGATAAACGCCACTTCTAGTCAAAACACTGAAGATTGATCAATTAACATCCTTCTAATTTCTTACTGGAACATCACATTGCCTGTTTAAATCAACCTTGTTTCAATAACTTTGGTTGTTACTTGAAATACAAGAAAGGTGTGCCATGGATTTACTCCATATGAGAATGTTAATATGTGTCCTTTTTTAACATAAGATGAAAGTGCTATAATGTGTGATCTTCATACAGAGAAATGCTGAAAGGGCTATATAGCAGTGTTTCATATCAGTGTTGAGTCAGGCCATTGTTCTTTGTATACACTGTCTGAACGAAGCACCAGCAAAATAAGGGGCATATTGTGTCCTGTATTTTCCAAAACATCCTATGCTACTGAGCACCATATAAATACCTCAAAGCAACATTTAGTAAATCAGTTGCTATAAGTAGAAGTCAACAACCTTCTTTTTCCAGGCACAAACATTTTTTCTGAGCACTATATGAAATGAAAGGGGAGCTCTGATTGGTCGCTATGTGCAAAAAAGAAAGTTTTAGACCTAGATAGTTTTCATACATGTCCCCCTTGGTGTCTGCAAATGATTGGGTCTTAGGTGCTGTAGATTCTAAAGAGATACTTTGCAACCCTAGATGAAGAGTAGTGGATGAAAGAACAAACAAAAAAAATGTATAAAGACTGAACTGTGTGTATTCATTTGTAAACTAATTGTATAATACTTTAATTTAGTATTCATTGTTAAGATCCAGCGATGTCAATATGCACTGACCCGTTGATCGTGGGTATATGGTGGATCCTCTGGGCCCCTGCGAGCGTGGATGGTGTAACTCGAAGAGGAAGTCGGGGTGCAGGACAGGACAGCCGCTGCTGGAATGGACAACAGGGCACCACAGGAGTAGCCGTAAAGCGGATGGCACAGTCCAGGCCCGGACTGCCCATAGGGCAAATCGGGCATTTGCCCGGTGGGCCGCTGGGGTCCGGGCTGCAGCGCCGTCTCGCAGAACCCGCCGAGGGTGCCGGTGTTTCCCCCCGACGGGCCCCGAGTGCCGGCACATGGCGCAGGTACAGGGGCCGCAATGGTCGCATATGCGACTGGACCCCTGTGCCAGGGGGCCGACAGGCCCCTCTTACCACACGGCTGCATGGCTGGGTCACACCCAGGAATGCAGCCATCACGGCCGCCGCCTGCACCGCGCGGTACAAGCAGCGGCTGAGGCAGAACAGCCGGGATCTTCTGATCCCAGCCGTTCAGCTCCCAAGATGCCGCGGGACAGGTGCGCGATGTGATGACGCCATCGTGCGCCTGCTCCCGCGGCCAGCACTCTGCTGCGAGCAGCCGCCGGCTCCGGACCAGAAGAGGAGGGCAGAATAGAAGAGCAGAAGAGGAGGGGAACCAGGTGAGTATTATTATCATTTTTAAAACTAATTACTGGCCCTGCCTTTCTAAGATAGCCCTACCTACCTAAGATAGCCCTGCCTGCCTAAGATAGCCCTGCCTACCTAAGACAGCCCTACCTATCCAAGATAGCCCTGCCTGCCTAAGATAGCCCTACCTACCTAAGATAGCCCTCCTACCAAAGTGCCCGGGCCTTCCAAAAGATGCCCGCCTTCCTAAAATCCCCTGCCACCTAAGATAGCCCTGCCTCCTGCGAACTGGCCCCCTGCCTGCGAACTGGCCGCCTGCCTAAAAAATGGCCCCCCTTTTTTAAAAACTGGCCCCTTTCCGTCCTTAGAACTAGCCCTGCCGCTTTAGAACTACCCTCCCTGCCTGCCTTGAATTTCCCCCTCCCTGTAAACTCCCCTGCCTGCCTAAGAACTGGCCTGACGTAAGAATGGGCCCTGTGCTCCCTAAAACTACCCTGCCTGCCTCCTTAGAACTAGCCCTGTTGCCTGGAATACCCTTTCCTCCCTCCCTAAGAACTAGCCCTACTTGTTGAACAGCTCTACCTGCTAAGAAATAGGCCTCCCTCCTAAGAATAGCCTCCCTGCCTAAAAAACACCCCTCCGCCTTAGAATACCCCGCCTCCCTTTTAAAAAGGCCCGCCTGCCTTTTAAAAAACTACTTTCCCTGCCTAAGAACTACCCCTCCCCTGCCTAAGAATGGCCCTCCTGCCTCAAACTACCCCTACTCCAAAGAACTCCCTCCCTGCCAAAAGAACTGGCCCCCTGCCTAAGAACTGAATGTTGCCTAAGAACTTCCCTGCTGCCTAAAATGACCCTCCCAGCCTAATTACTGCCCTCCGGGAAAAATTCCCGGGGGACACCCCCACTCCCTGCTTTAGGATTCTATATATTTACCTGCCTAATAGGGGGGCTTGAATCCCTAAAAGGGGGGTCTACTTATTTACATGCCACTTGATGACTTTTTTTAAAATTTTTTTTTAGGGTCAATTAAATGGTAGGGCACCAAAAAGGGGCACTATTTTAAATTGGGGCCTATGGATAGGGAGCTTTTACGATTGGAAATTTTAGGAAAGTGCTGTAAAAAAAGGGGCTAAGAGTTTCATAGTTTCATAGTCTGTAAGGCCGAAAAAAGACAAAACGTCCATCCCCCAGGGGTTAGTGTGAGTTAAAGGGTTTTATCCAGAGGGGCAAAAAACCCCCAAAGAGGTAGAAGCCAAAAAGTCTCATTTTAGGGAAAAAAAAATTTCCCTTTACGACTCCAATTGGCAATCGGAAAAATCCCCCGGTCAAAGACCCCTCTCAGAATCCTAGACACTTAACTTTTTTAGATTAGCTCAGAAAAGCTCCAAAAACCCTTTTTGAACTCTTTATTGAATTCACCATGACAAGTTCCCCTGGGGAGAGAATTCCATATCTCATGCTCTAACAGTAAAGAACCCTTTCTATGTTTATGTAGAAACTTTCGTTCCTCAAGACGTAGAGGATGCCCCCTTGTTCTAGATACAGCCCTGGGTATAAATAAATCTTGAAAGAGACCACCATATTGACCTTTGATGTATTTAAACATATTTATTATGTCCCCCCGAAGCCGTCTTTTCTGTAAACTAAATAACCCTAATCTTGCTAATCTTTCTGGGTACTGTAGCCCACCCAGTCCTTTTATTATTTTTGTTGCCCACCATTGTACCTGTTCAAGCTCTACAATGTCTTTCCTGTGAACTGGTGCCCAAAACTGTACACAATATTCCATGTGTGGTCTAACCAGTGATTTGTATAGTGGGAGAATAATGTTCTCATCATGTGCATCTATGCCCCTTTTAATACTCCCCATAATCCTATTTGCCTTGGCAGCTTCTGCCTGACACTGGCTGCTACAATTACATTTACTGTCCACCAGGATTCCCAAGTCCTTCTCCATGTCCCTTTTACCCAGTGTTTTTCCAGTTAACATGTAGTCATGTAATGGATTTTTCCTCCCCATGTGCATAACCTTGCACTTATCTGTATTAAACCACATCTGCTATTTCTCTGCCCAGGCCTCCAACTTATCCAGATCCCTTTGTAATAACACATTATCCTCTATTGTGTTGATTCCTTTATAGAGCTTAGTATTGTCTGCAAAGATCGATATTCTACTGTGCAATCCCTGTGTAAGATCATTAATGAAAATGTTAAAGAGGATAGGGCCCAATACTGAGCCCTGTGGTACCCCACTAGTAACAGGGATCCAGTCTGAGTATGCACCGTTAATTATCACCCTTTGTTTTCTATCAGTGTATTTGTGGTAAATTCTACAGGGACGAGTAATGACCGGGAGAAGAAGACATTACATTCTGTACTGGACGGAGAAAAAATGGAAAGGAACGACTCATCAGGGAAGACATCATGGAGGTTTGGGCCAGATGGAGAAGAAAAGGAGAAGAGAACAACTCTCATCAGAGATGACGTCTCCTGTGAATCCCTGCTGTCTGTGTTGAATCAGTGCTGTATTCATGTGATGGTGACCTGACTACTGGTGATCTGATGGTGGGGTTGTAGGTTATATTGGTGCTTATGTAGTGTCAGTGTGGGCTTGTCCCGGATTGTAAAGCGCACACCTGACTGTGATGAAGGGTTTCTCTGCACCACTTTTTCTGTCTTGTTTGTGTTTAGGGGGCTCTCACACAGAGCAGTTTTGGTGCATTTTTTGATGCTTTTTTTATGCAGAAATGTACAGCAATAACTGCTCTGCCTTCATGCACAAAAACATTTCGAAAACACATCCAAAATGCACCAAAAACGCTCTGTGTGAAAGCACCTTTACAGTGTAGTATATTTTAGAAAGTGGCGAGGTGCGAGAACAAGGGAAATTTTGTAAGCGGATATTTTATGTGGGCTGGTGGGGGCTGTGTGCCAGGGCTGATTTTTATTCCCAGTCCGGCCCTGGCACAGTCCCAGGAAAGTAGCGGACTTGGTACAGCATCAGGTATCAGCAGATATATAACGGACTGGATCAGTGGCAGATGTTCAGCAGGTAACGATTAACAGGTACTAGTAAACGTACAGGTGAAACAGCAGCGATACAGCAGCCAGGGGGTCAAGAACAATGTAAGGCAAACACAATGAACTGACAAGGGAGCAAAGAAAGGAAGTTCCTTAAGAAGCCAGGGATAAGAGGTCACAGTACAGGAAATAGGAACGCGCGCGTGCCCCTACAGGGAGCACGTGCACGCACAGGACGCCAGGGAGCCGAAGGAAGAATGTCAGACTCGTATATGCCAGCGGGGACTGCTGCAGGACAGACAGGAGCCGGGACAGGTGAGTGACAAGAGCCAGGGACACTAGAGGATGCCGCAGCAGTGGCCGGGTCATGGGAGACACGGGCACGCCGACGGTCCATAGCAGGGACTGCGGCGTGAACCATGACACTCATAGTGCTCTGGACATGAAAAGAAGAGACACTGGGAGTAATAAAGGGACGGCTGCAAAGGGATGTGAGGAGTGTAGATACTGTAGATAACTTCTGGTTGGTGGAGACAAAGGCAGCAGGCAGTCTGGGTCTAGAAGATCTTCATATTTAGCACTGATCATAGGTCTGGTCTATATGACAATTTGGGATCAAGAAAGCTGCATTATAGTTCTATCACAAGTAGCTAACTTTGTCATGTGGCAAAACACCCCTCTATTGATTCCGGCCTGCATTGCAGATTAATTTAGTCTCATACATTGTACACCTTGGTGTTGGTCAATAGGCTACAATTATTCCCTATAGGCTAACACTAAGCACAAAGCCACATTAGGACAACAAAGTCTAAGCCTTGGAGCTATACATGCAGGTATGGACTACAGTGAATAGGCATTCTGAAAAAAAATATATTTTCCAATAAGGATTACATGACTGTTGTACCAGCAAAATTACCAGACACAGGAGTGTGAATGGGAGAGGGGATTTCTAAGTGTAAGAACATGAAAATCACTAACTAATGATATTTGACAATGCAGTCATTTCCTCTATGATAACAGGTGTTAAAGGGGTTTTCTCGCTACAAAGATCATATCTTAAATGATGGGGACAGTAAAAATAAGCGCTTTTGTAATTGGTTTGCTTTACCTAAGTCACTTAGTATAGTAAATATGAGCTAATCTGTGCATCTATAGCTATTTCTGCAGCAGGTGGATGGGATATGCCCTCTTTTCTGTGATTGGCTGACTAATATGTCATTCAGCCTGTTTGGACATGCCCCCGGATGGGAAACGCCCCCTGCACCGTGATTGGCTGCCTGCACTCTGTGCTTACTCCCCTCTGAGCTGTTGATATTGAAAATGAAACTAGGTGCCTCAGCTTCTCTATGCCCCTATCTCAGCTCTATGTAAAGGATTTTGGCAATTAATCAGTCTCTAGCTACTAGATTCACTCTCCCCTCATATAATACAGCCTTATACACTGCTCTCCTCCCATATAACAGCCTTATATAATCTGTTCCCATCACCCATATTACACAGCCTTATACAGTCTGCTCTACCTCTTGCCTGATAACAGAGGGGGAAGGTGGGGAGGGGGCAATGTGCATTCTTCACATGTGTTTCATCAGTTCAGGCTGTGTGTATAACTTTTATAGCAATGAGGGGGTTCTGGTCACAGGAATGAGGGTGTTTTGATTACAAGGAGCTTGTGGAGCCTGGAGCCTGTCATCTCCAGACATCCTTTCCCTTCCACTGCTAACACAGAATAATGATGTCACAGCTCTTCAGTGAGGGGAGACTCGCCTCCTTGGAGGAGACGAGAGACTAGCCCCTGGATTTGAAAATGAAACTGATAGAGCTCAAGTCTGCGAAAGCTTCAAACGCTAAAACCCCTTTAATGAGACACTTTAGTGCTGGTGGCTAGATTACCTGGCTTAATACAGGCAGGAGAAAAAAAGCATTGCAAGTTTGGTTTAAAATGTACTGCATTTACATGACATACATCTGTCAGTCACAGTATCATAGGCATCAAACTATCTTTAGCGACAGACTAAATGGGCCTCAGGGAATTTAATTTCCCCACTGATACTTTTCCTTATCGTCTGTTCTCTTTGCTGGTCCATAGTTCCATATTAAACCTAATATAACACAAAAGAGATTTCTGATGAGTTATAACTAACTGATCTCTGCTGCAGTATATGTTGTTGCCATATATGAATGAACACAATAAATAAAATATAGAAATACATATTTCTACTTTAGTTTTACAAGTCTTTGGCGTCACAATACAGTCTATATGCACACACAAAATGTTACCAATATAGCAGAAAGAAAGTCATTCAGCTGTTGCTCACACATTTTACTATGACTTGGAAAAGAAAGAAACTGGGTTTTGTTCCAGATCATTTGCCTGAGAGGCATAATAATAGCTTTTTATTTATGAGATGACAGGATGTTTAATCAAACACACACACTCTTATGTAAATAGTTTAGACTTCCTATCAGTTTGCATTTCTCCATGAAGTCAGTACCACTACATTTGTCTGGAATGTGATGGTTTTGTGTCTAATTTTCTTCTATTTAGCTTGGTGCAAGAGGAAAACCATGTCTTTCGGTTCCAATTTAGTCAAAAGGGTTTGGCTAGTTTTCATTTGTCTACTGGAGAATCCTAAATTAATAGATGGGGTTCTCTGTTCAGGATCCATCTTCATTTTGGCCACAGTGAAGAGTGCTAACAGAAAGAGTGTCACTCTAGAAGACCTGTCTTGTGCTGAATTACGCAGACAATCCACTGATTTGAATGGACACTGTGTGATACTCAATTCTTGAGTGGTGAAGCTGCAGGTAAAATCAACACTTAGGGAGACATGTACGAAAAAAGGCACTTTAAAGTGAATTAGCGCATCTCATTTTCAGTGTATAATGCGCATGAATGTATGAAAGTATTTTTTGTGTATTCATAAATGGTGTCTAAAGTTCAATGTTCAATTTGCCGCATTACGAAACCTATGCGCATCAGTAATGCTCTAAACATGTGTAAAGGCTATAGTTGGGCTGGAAATAAAAAAAAAAGTCATTAGAATAGCCTGTCAGTGAATAGAAACTATGGTACTGATCTTGCTTGGTGGACCATAGGTCCCAGCTTGACCTGTGGTGTGCTGGCTCCTGCCGTATGTAGAATAAAAGGCGAGAGCAGCAAAAATAAATTTGAAATTTAAAGTAGTAAAAATTTAAAAATCAGTAGGTTAGTTTATGTAAAATTAGTTTTAAATTCTATTAATTTTAAATATATGTCATAGGAGATTTTTTTTTTATATTTTTGAGATAGTATACACTTTAATATTAATTTCATATGATAACATTTTTTTATTAAATAATTAAATTTTAAATAGTTTGATAATTATCATAAATTACTATTTATTATTGTACTGGTGTAAGTTGAGAAATCAGGGACATTTTTTGCCCTAATGGCAAATCTAGCTCCACTACTCTGGCTCTGGCAGACCACATTAAAATAGGTCTGCCTGTTCGAGCAGTAATGCGCTTAGTTTTGTCAACCTGCATTCATATTTGTGTCTAATATTATGTGTGATGCGACACGCCTCCAGATTGCCCCCAGAACGCCACCACACGTTAGGCGCATTAAAAAGTGTTGAGTCTTTTGAACAATGTGTCTAACACATTTGTTTTGCGCATTATACATTGTAGTGTGCTTACTTTTGGTACATTTTACGCCAGAAAAGGGTGAAAAGCCATTTCATACATGTCTCCCTTATTATCAGTTTTCCCCACAGATTACATGTCATTGATAGGAAATTTGTGATGAATTTATCGTCAAATATGGATTGTTTAAAGCAGATGTTTTTGTTACAAATATGTATTGTTTAAAACAGACATCCTCATTACAGTGCTTCTAGTTGAAGATGTTATTCCATCTCACAAGTTTAGGTCTACACACCAGCCTCAGAGAATGAGAAGATGGCCACAATTGCATAAATTTCTACCCCAATAATTTATGTGGGAGCTAGTGTACTAGTGCTCCATGTGGAACTCCCATAGAAATAAATGGGAAGAACTGCACAAATGCAACCATATTCCCATTCTCTGATGCCATCTTGTAGAGCTATGAGATAGCTACAGACCTAAAGTTATGAGATGGAACAACCCCTTTAAAACTATGAAATCACCCCAAATCATTTAATTGGAACATCCATTTTAATGGGTTTAATACTATAACTACAAATAATGTGATTTTATGTCACATTGTTCCTGAATGTCTATATCTGCCTGTAATGTGAATGATACATCAGAAATTTAAACCATTGTGGTTCAGTCCTACACAAACTAAAACTGACTTTCTGAGTTCTGTGACATAGGAAGCCTGCAAAAAAATGCAGGGTCATGGTTCAGGGATGATGTGTAATGGGGAGGGAGCAGCTGTATTGGGGAAGAAAATGGCCAGGAAGTTGGAGGGGTATTTAAATCTAGGGGACTAGGTGGGAGGGCAACTACACCTATAGTGTGCAAGATAATGAAAATAGAGAGCTGGGAAATAGCAATAAATCAAGGGATGGAGTTAAGGGAGGGGGTAAAAATTAATAAAGACAGAGTTAAAAAAAAAACCAAAAAAAACAAAAACAAAAAAACCTCTAGATTGCATGTGTACCAATGCCAGGAGTCTCAGCAATAAAATTAATGAAAAATATGACATAGTGGGGATAACTGAGACATGGCTGGATGAGAGCTATGACTGGGCAGTTACCTTTCCCATAATGCCTTGTGATATGCAGATGCTAAGTAGAGGGTGAAAAGGCAAAACAAAAACTCTACAAGCCGTTCGTTCGGTGCTCTCCTTAAGGAGAGATCTTCCCTTCCTGAGCTACCCGATGCCTCCCACACAGCCAGCCAGTATCTTCTCTACTCTGCACTGAAGAGGGACAAAAATCCCGAAACAGCGTGGTCTGTAGATGAAAGATACTGGCTCGGCTAAAAAAATCCTTTTTTCTTTCTCAAGAATCGGTGGGTCAAAAGCAAATTGGGATTTGTTACAACCAACAGAGGGCGCTGTGGGCTTCTCAGCCCCTTTCCCTAGTTAATGCCTTGGTGATAAGGAACCCCAGTATGCTAAAGGGTAAGAGAGGGCTGAAAAGGCATAAAACAAAAAACCTCTCCCAAGACTCGTTCGTTTTTCAACAGGTGCCTGCATCCTTAAAGAGAGAAATCTTCCCCTTCCTTTGGGGAACCCCAGAGATTGTAAGAATTGAAAGGGGGAGAAGTTTGTCTTTATCTACAAGCCTGTTTGAAGCCAACACTGCGGGAATATATATATACAGGAATCCACCATATGTAATCATTATGGGTAGATATATATGGAGGTAATAACAATATTAAAACTCTCTTAGGAATCTGCTATAGGCCACCAAATATAACAGAACCCATGGAAGATGTGCTACTCAGACAAAGAGAGGAGGCAGCTAATCATAATGAGGTTCTTATTATGGGCAACCTCAACTCAAGGCCCCTTTGGACTACATATATACATATTTATATATAGATATACAAAGACATTGAGTTTCAGGAAGGCTAATTTTAATCTGCTTAGAGAGACCATAAACTACATTGACTGGAACAAGTTCTTAAAAAAATCACAGAACAGATAGTAAATGGGAGATTTTGAAAAACATCTTAAGCACCCACTGTGAGAGGTACATACCTTATGGAAATAATTAGACAATTAGAAGTAGGAAAAAGCTAATATGGATGAACAAAGATGTAAAGGAGACAATAAATAACAAAAAGTAAGCATTTACTTAAACAGGAGGGCAGTGAAGAAGCACTAAAAAATTATAAGGAAGAAAATAAAATATGTAAAATAATGATAAAGACAGCAAAACTAGAGACAGAAAGTCATATGCTATGCTACATCTAAGTATCAAGTGCGATCTGAAACAGATCAGCCAGGACGTTATATTTATATGACCAATATGATGTCTGTCCCGTTTAAGGATTTTTAAAGATTTGGAGAAATAGAGATTAATAATTTTTTATGCATCAATGAGTTGAAGCTGGCATTCATCTTCTGTTTTCTCTGTATATTTGGAGATTGGTGTCCACTCCTAGCCGTGCTTCCTTAGGAGACTCTTTGTAAGGGTGTCAAGGAGAGCTGATCACCCTGTGAGTACAGAAAGGCATATTGCCATAGAGAGTAAAACTAACCAACCCCCAAACTAGCTCCCAATTATTTAAATAGTAAAAAGATTAAAACTGAAAATGTTGCCCCTTTGAAAAGTAGTGAGGGAGGTGTTGTAGAAGGTGATGAGGGGAAAGCAAATATATGAAATAATTTTTCTACACTGCATTTACCAAGGAAAATGACTTATCTGTTGTTGGGCAGAAGGATGAGGTAAACTCCCCCTTAAATGTTTCTGGTCTAACCTAGGAAGAAGAGCAAATCAAACTAGAAAAATCACCAGGTCCTGATGGTAAACACCCCTGTGTCCTAAGGGAACTAGGTAATGTGATAGACAGGCCTCTATTCTTAATATTTATGGACTGTATAATAATGGGGGATGTCCCAAAGGATTGCGCATAGCAAATGTGGGGCCAATATTCAAAAAAGGGTCAAAAAGTGATCCTGGAAGCTATAGGCCGGTAAGTTTGTAGGTAAATTATTTGAAGGTTTTCTAGGAGCTGCTATACTGGAGTGTATCCACTGAAAATAAATGTATAACACCGTTCCAGCATGGGTTTTTGAAGGATTGGTCCTGTCTCATCAGCTTCTATGAGGAGGTTAGTTCTAGTTTTGGGCACCAGTGCACAGAAAAGACTTCGTAGAGCTTTAACAGGTGCAAAGGTGGGCAACAAAAATAATAAAAGGACTGGGTGTACTGCAATACCTAGAAAGATTAGCAAGATTAGGGTTATTTAGTTTAAAGAAAAAACTGGTTTGTGGTGACATAATAAATATGTTTAAATTAAAAATGTAAGGGGCCGGCTGACCCTATATACCCCTAAAGCCTAGACTAACTGACAATATATATGTGGGACATCATCCCAATAAGGACAGCCCTACCTAGAACCTCAACTAGTAAGCCCTAACACACCCTAAAAGATGTAAAAAGAAGTGTGAAATACAAAAGAACTTATTCTGACCCGAAATTGTGACCCGTCGCGTTTCTTTCCCAAAGTTGTAAGGGAATTCCTCAGGGTCATACACAAAGTCAATGAAAAGACCATACAAGTTTGACATATATCTGTCACTTGCTATACAAGGTAAGCATGATGTCCCTTAAATCAGTAAGTATACATGCAGAGCTACCATGAGATTCACACACATGTAATACTGGTATAAGGAGTTAATCTCCAAATGGCAGTGGCCACAAAAAATGTGCTTATCAAATTCCCATAGTAGTGAAGACCTTACTTACCAGTCTTCAGATACAGTTCTGGTCATGAATATTTGTTTAAATAATTACTCACATAGAAGTTGTGGAGGCACGAGTTTCCATCCTCCACAAACACAGTCCCAATGTCTAACGATTCGGCATCTGCTGTCAGATAGGGCACATGTGTGCGCTTTTTACGGGCCCGGCGTCAGGCTGAGAGACACACTTACATCTCTGACATAGATGGAGGAGTAGTATAATATTGTAGCGTGTTAGCCATAGAAAGTAGTAGAAGAGTGAAGAAATCAGCCGATACCTTTTGAGGCTAACTGAGTATCTGAGATGGAGGAGTGTCAAAGACAGGCAACAGGTCCGTATTAAAACGCTGATTCACCTGAAAACTCTGCCCACCGAGCCCGTGCAGCTTCGCTGCGCCGCTGTAATACATTCACTAAAGGAATGGGACTTGCAGCCATAAAGATAAATGAAAAACGGGGGTGAAATGAGAGAGGTCCTAGATATTTTTGTCTTAATGCAATAAGAAGGGGATAAAATCAATACTCCATTGACTCCTAACCTACAAAAATCAGAAGCATCAAAACGTTCTAGCATTATAAAAATCAAAATCCAAGCCATTAAAATCGGCAGAATACATTTTATTGAATCTCACATAGTCAAAGGTCAGATAAATAAAGGAGGATATTCATACATATTATACATTGTTGACAACATTATTGAAACATCGTTGTTCAGTTAACACAAAAACTATGTATAAAGTAATATACTGTAAACAACACAATTGAGACATAGTTATTGATTTAACATAGGTACTATGTATATTATAAACTAGGAAGAGAGAGGCATGGAGCGCACATCTTCACACTATATGTTGATCTAATGCTTCTCAGCAAAACTTTACAAAACATGAACAGGAGGTTCTTAGTATACTTTTTGATCAAAACGTATAGGCCCACTTGCCACTTCATGGCGACCTCTTTAAAGTGGGTCCCTACGCTAATGAATATAGCATTGCATGGCGGCCATCGCCACAGCAATAACCACACAAGCAAGAGGCACAACCCAGTGGTCTGCAGCACCACTGCTGCCAGGCCCAGCCCCAAGGCTCTGGGCTGCACCACCCCCCAAGCATAGCACCACAGCAGCAATGGCTGCCACACAGCACCAACACCATAAAAGAAGAGGTTGACAAAGCTTACCTCTTCCAGGGCTCCCTACAAGCAGACTGAACAGAGCAGGGCATTAACCCCTATACAGACTACTGCTAATTAAAAACACCTGGGTCAAATGGGGAGGAGTGCTAATCCATGAGTGCAAAAGAATAGACCTATGTATACAAACTAGGAAGAGAGAGGCATGGAACGCACATCCTCCCACTATACGTTGATCTAATGCATCTGTGTGGCTTTTACTGCGGTGGTGGCTGTCATGCAGTGTTACCCCCTTTTAGAGTAGGGACCCACTTTATAGAGGTCGCCGTGAAGTGGCAAGTGGGCCTATATGCTTTGATCAAAAAGTATACTAAGAACCTCCTGTTCATTTTTTGTAAAGTTTTGCTGAGAAGCATTCGATAAACGCATAGTGTAAAGAAGTGCGGTTCATGTCTCTCCCTTCCAACTATGTATAATATGTTGTAAACATGTATGTTTAGATAAAAAAATTAAAGCTTAATTGTTCATTAAGCCCTAATGGATGAACTGTTTTTAATCTGAAAATCCATTTGGCTTCTACTTGAAGCACTTTCCCGTCAATTCACCCTCCCCCCCCCCCCACACGGGTCGAATTACATATTAGCTCCAACGCTTAAAACTTAAGGTCACCACAGTTGCCATTGTGAACTTGATTAAAATGTCTTGCTAGTGATCTATCCCTATTATTCTTTATGTCTCCAACGTGTTCCAAAATTCTCGGTTTCCAACGTCAAATGGCTCTTCCAATAGATGCCAAGGGCCAGGAGTAAGTACCCTTGTAAATTACGTTACCGGAATTGCAGTTAAGGCACTCCCGGATCTCAAAGTTTTGATTTTTTACTTGACTATAAACATACTTAGTTTGCTTAACTAGTCAGCATGCTTTACAGTGACCGCACTTAAAACAACCCTTAGGTTGGCTATTAAAGGGGTTTTGCCACGATCTCATTTCATACCTCCTGTATCCAGCTCTTCAGCTCTGTGTGCTAAGAAGGGGTCCTGTGTGATTTGTTTGAATTGCATATCATGTGACCCAGCAGGATGACATCCCCAGGCCTTTCCTCTCTGTAGTCAAAGAAAGGTCTGTTTATTTAAAGCATTGTGAGTAGCTGAGATGTAATGCTTTTGCTTTACAGCACAAGGGTCCTAGGTTCAAATCCCTGCAGGAACCAAACCTGAGTCTTGTTCTTTTTCCTCTTTATCAATGCACAGACCTCATTGAGGTTTCTTTTTTATTTATTTGCACTGTTTGACTAATTACTAAGGAGTACAGAGGACGGGAGTAGAATGACAGCACCTGGGGTTTGAACACTCAGTAGCTGCCTGAGAGGAGAGGTGATGTCTGAGCATGTGCGACCAGGAGTGAGGAGCTCTCAGCCCTGGTCGTATCCCCTGGAGACGAGCTGTAAACAATGGATCACTAAAGGAGCAGCTAAAACAAAAACAGTGCAGAACTTTTAATAATAATGAATGGTGAAAATGTTTGTTATTTCATTTGCAAGCTTCCCACGTCAATTTTACTTCATGGCAAAACCCCTTTAAGCCATGCCTACAGCCGTCTTTCAGATGTTAACTGGCTTAAAATTATGTATATATATATCACAAACAATTAAATGGAACACTAAAATACCACACCCTAGATCTCAATGAATGAAATATTCCAGCTCCAATTCTTTATTTATTACATAGTGGAATGAAAACAAGAAAACATAAAAATGATCAATCAAAATCAAAATTAATATCCCATGGAGGTCTGGATTTGTATTGATACTCAAAATCTAAGTGGAAAATTTCAGGCTGATCCAACTTCAGTGGAAATGTCTCAAGACAAGGAGATGAGGCTCAGTAGTATTTGTGACCTCCACTTGCCTGTATGACCGCCCTACAATGCCTGGGAATGCTACTGATGAGGCGCCAGATGTTTTCCTGAGGGATCTCTTCCCAGACTTAGATTAAAGGATCAGTCAACTCCTGGACAGTCTGTGGTGCAAAGTGGCATTGATGGATGGTACAAGACATGTCCCAGATGTGCTTGATTTGATTAAAGTCTGGGGAATGGGCAAGCCAGTCCATCGCATCAATGCCTTCATCATGCAGGAACTGCTGACACACTTCAGCCACATGAGGCCTAGCATTGTCATGCATCAGAAGAAACTCAGGGCCCACTGCACCTGTATATGGTCTCACGATGGGTCTGGGGATCTCACCCCGGTACCTAACGGCAGTTATGGTATCTCTGGCTAGCACATGGAAGGCTGTGCGGCCCTCCAAAGAAAAGCCTCCCCACACCATTACTGACACACTGTCAAACCGGTCATGCTGGAGGATGTTGCAGGCAGCAGAATGTTCTCCATGGCGTCTCCAGACTCTGTCACGTCTGTCACATATGCTCAGTGTAAACCTGCTCTTATCCATAAGTGCACAGGGCGCCAATGTCGAATCTGCAAATTTTGGTATTCTCTGTCAAATGCCAATCGCCCTGCACAGAGTTGGGCTGTTAGTACAGTACCAACTTGTGGATGTCGAGCCCTCATACCACCCTCATGGAGTCTGTTTCTGACAGTTTGAGCAGACACATGGATATTAGTGACCTGCTGGAGATCATTTTGCAGGGCTCTGGCACTGCTCCTCATTACACAAAGGAGGAGGTAGCAGTCCTGCTGCTGAGTTGCTGCCCTTCTACAGTCTCCTCCACGCCTCCTGGTGTACTGGCCTGTCTTGTCTTACTAATTGTCTATCATTTCTACCTGTTGTCTACCTGTTCTATTTGGACAACAACAGGAGAAATTGATTCACAATCAGTGTTGATTCATAACTGAACAGGTTGATTTCACAGAAGTGTGGCCACTTAGTGATGTTTCCACATTCCAGACCAGATCTCTAAAGGCCTTAAAAGCATGTTACTCCAGGTAATCAAAGGTGTGTGGTTTGCTTTCTGGCAGTGGAGCAGCAGAAGAGTTGAGGAGAGTTCCTTACCCCCAGGCTTGAGGCAAGCAGGTAGCTGACCAAAGAAAGCCACACTCAGCAGAGGCTGGTAAGAGTAAAAGTGTTTGTGGTGCAAGCAGTAGGGCAAGGCCATGGTTAGAGAGGGAATCTCTAATGTTTAGTTCATGGCCAGACGGCTGAGGATTTGTTTTATGTTTTCTGTAACTTGTGCTGGAGAAATAAAGGACAGAATGTTGAACAGAAACTGTGTGGTCCATGTGACATATGTGCCCAACCGTTTACCAAAGACGGTGATCCGTGAGCTGAGTAACCCCAGATGACGTCCAAACACAAGTGAGGTGAACTCTCATTCCTAGGGATACTTTATTTAAAGTATAAATAACTCAGTATCCGTATTTAAACCACTTGGAACCTGTGAATTTAAATTGAATATCCACTTTTAGCGTAAAGGATATTTGAATGATAAAATGTCCAGAATGTAGAATAAGTGGATTTTCAATTTAAATTACTATTGGAAGCCATTGTCACCAAAAACCAAGTTCACCTGAGCAGATTTTAAAAGTTAGGATGAAGAGACAATGTTTTTCAATAAAGTTTATTATTTTATGGCTTTTTCCCTGCAGCTACCTGCACATCTCGGGCTTCCACTTTCCCCTTTCCTCTGCACACAGGCTAAAGTGAACCCCCAACATGCTATGAGTAAGCATTCTATGAGTAATGAGTTTGTTTCTCCGAACACATCAGCATACTGTTTTTTTGACGTTTCTTTCACAACCTTGGGATGTAGTTGTTTTCCATGCTTATATATTTTTAAACTTTCTACAACAAGGTCATGCATTCTTAACTACAACTCACACTTTATTATTTGCTTTAAAAGAAACTTACAACTAAATGGCCAGACAATGAACTATCCCCATTAAGAAGCAAAATAAGCCCCAGTGATACATGGGAGAAATTTAACAGTTGCAGCTCACTGATGAGCAGTTTCTCTCACACCCATCCACTAGGTGGACAACTGTCTAATAAAAAACTGCATATTGGATAACAACCAGCTGACACCAGTATGTAGAAAAGCCTCAATACAACACACAGGCGATTGCACAAATGCAAAAATACTGATAAACAACCACTGAAAACACCTACTGTTCATGAGGGGGGTGATTGCTAGTATTACAATTGCATATACATAAGGATTATAAAGGCCAATTATATCTTTATGTGTAGTGCATCATGCTGGCCTACAACCAACTGATGACGCCCTTACTATTCGATTGAGTGGGTTGCTCAGAACCCAGAGGGTGTCAGTATTTTATGTTGGACACTTGAAATATACTGGGCAGCCCACAGAATTCATAAAAACAAATGATATGAATCACAATTTTCGGAGACCAATAACAGTTTTAGTTTTAATCTGGTAGAGCTGTGTGATGGCTCATTTTTTTGCAGGACAAGGTTTAGTTTTTATTGGGGACCAGTTTAGAGTATATGCGTCTTTTTGATAACTTTTTATAGAATTTTTCTGGGAGGTGAGAGGACCAAAAAAAGCCACTTTTTGTATTCATTCTAATTTTTTAATGGCGTTCACCAAGCACGATAAATGACATGATATTGTTTTAGATTGGACATTTATGGACACGGTGATAGCAATTATTTTAAAATGATTCACTTTTTAATTTTTTATATAATAAATGGGAAGGGGGGGATAAATGTTCTGTATAATTGGGGATTTAAAAGAAAGATTTTAAATTTTAGTAATCTTAGTCCCCCTAAAGGACGTGAATATACAGTTGCTTGATTGCTTGTACTATATACTACTGTACTGATGCACTACAACATATAGTACATCAATCTTTAACACCCTGCCTATTGTCATTTAGATGCTGCGGTCACGTTTACCGACGCATGTAAATGGTCAGAATCTACGCTGCCTCCAATCCAGGGCATTAGCTGTAATTAACAGCTGGACCCACTGAATATGAAGCTGTCTTAGAAAGTGGTGGTAAAAGGAAGTGGTGGTTGAACATGCACCCTTTCCTTGCATTTAAAGTCACCAACAGAAACAGCTGATCAGTGGGGGTCCTAGTAGTGCTTCTGGTTAAATACCCCTGTAACCAGATGGATACTGCTGAACAAATGTTGCAGTTCTTTCGATAGAGCACCATCTTCTATGGCAACTGAATTCATGCTGTTGGATGCTTAATGGTAC
This sequence comes from Phyllomedusa bahiana, assembly GCA_025379985.1. Lineage (NCBI taxonomy): Eukaryota > Metazoa > Chordata > Amphibia > Anura > Hylidae > Phyllomedusa > Phyllomedusa bahiana. Next base: position 25,733 of record JAODAL010008127.1, on the reverse strand, counting down.
CTTGGTTGTAACTGTTGATACTTTCAGCTATAGTTACCATAGCAGTTTTTTTTTTTTGCATGTAATATATAGTCATATAGCTGTTCTTTTCATAAAACAAAAGAACTGTTATATCAAGTACCTGTAACACCGTTCATTCAAGTATCTGGTCAAGCGAACCCCTTATCGTTTTAAAATTGAATACAAAGATTTTCAGAAATAGTTTGTGTTTCTATCTCTGAAATGTCACAAATATTTGAATAGGGATGGATTCGGCTAACGCCATCATGAGCAGTCTAATATTACAATGTTTTCAGTGCCTTTACCACTTGTTGTTTGCACAGATACACTGTATTGCTACTATTTCAATTACCATGTACATGTGCTAGCATAAGAACATAATTGCAATCATTACTAGGGAGTGCCTGAGAATCTGTACCCTATACAAACCACATCCATAGATGCCATACCCCAGCTAATTCATGTTGACTTAATATTTCATTTATGTGGTCACCATCCTTCCTTTCTTACGTATGTTCTCTGTTCCCTGTCTTCAATAAACTAATACTATGTTTCAGAAACAAGAAAGAAAAGCCATTGAAGGTAAAGTACAGTCAGTAGAAGTATAGGATATCTGAGGATCTGCAAATGAAATCTTGGAATCAATTAATGTGGTCTAACTGCTGAAGGCAACATTTTCAGCCAGCTGAATATGGGCATTTCTAGATTATAACTTGCCTTATGAATAAAGATAGACTTAGCTCTATTGAATGGGTACAGTATAAATTGCCTTGTTATAGTTCACACCTCATATTTAAGTATTTAATTATCTTCTAATTATCTGTTGTTGTATTTTACATCATTTTATAGGGGAAATATAGGCAGCCACAGCAGAGTTTGAACTGAACTCTAACTCATTTTATTACAACTGAAAAGTATAAAAAAGTACTTATTCTCTGAAGTAGTGGCTAACTAAAGGCAGAAAGGTTTAACGTATTGTCATGTTTTCTACCTTTAATACATGTCAGCTATATTGAGCTTTCAAATTAAAAAAAAACAGGGTTATTTTTGCCATGGATGATAGATAGAAACTGTTTTACCTAAATTTTGAATTTCCATGCAAACATGAGTAATATCCACAGTACAATCGGGCGCAGATTCGTAGTAGAAAAAATATATATTTATTGGATACAAGACTTGTATCCAATAATTTTTTTTTCTACTGTGAATCTGCGCCCGAATGTACTGTTGATATTACTCAGTCCTTGTCCAGACTGAGAAGGAGATCGTTTTAAATCTATTTTTGCAAACACGATAAAATTCAGTCTTCAAACCAGCTCACTTGTTATCCATAGGTTCCAGTTGAATAAACAGAAGCACAGATTGTCTTTAGGACTGTGGGCTGTAGATATCCAAACTTGAAAAAAGTGTAATCCAGCTTCACAAATCAGAGAAAAGGGAAAAACGTAATTGTCATTTTAAAAAGTTTATAAAAAGAGATTTGTGTATATATGTCAAAATCTGATGCGTTTCCAGCAGATAATGGCTCTTAGTCATAGCTGTTTGTGTGGATACTATCATAAGGCTAAGTTCACACGGCTTAAATTGGGACGTATTTCACCCCGTATTTTGCGGCGTACTGCGCTCAATACAGAGCGAAATGCACCTCAGTCATTACGGCAATCCACAGTTCTCATCGAGAACTATGCATTGCGCCTCCTCTCCCCGCTCAGACAATACGCCATGGGGGAAGATAAGCGACATGTCAATTATTCACGGTGCTTACGCGCCGCAAGTAAGGCATGTCTATTGGGCTGATCGGCGCGTGCTCCCGAACATACAGTCATGGCCAAAAGTTTTGAGAATGACACAAATATTATATTTTCACATGATCTGTTGCCCTCTGGTTTTTATGTGTGTTTGTCAGATGTTTTGATCACATACAGAAATACAAGTGCAGTCATAATATGATTAACAAAAGCTTTTATTGACAGAATGAGTTAATGCAGCAAGTCAATATTTGCAGTGTTGACCCTTCTTCTTCAGGACCTCTGCAATTCTCCCTGGCATGCTCTCAATCAACTTCTGGACCAAATCCTGACTGATAGCAGTCCATTCTTGCACAATCAATGCTTGCATTTTGTCACAATTTGTTGGTTTTTGTTTGTCCACCCGTCTCTTGATGATTGTCCACAAGTTCTCAATGGGATTAAGATCTGGGGAGTTTCTAGGCCATGGACCCAAAATCTCTATGTTTTGTTCCCTGAGCCATTTAGTTATCACCTTTGCTTTATGGCAAGGTGCTCCATCATGCTGGAAAAGGCATTGTTGATCACCAAACTGCTCTTGGACGGTTGGGAGAAGTTGCTCTTGGAGGATATTCTGGTACCATTCTTTATTCATGGATGTGTTTTTAGGCAAGACTGTTAGAGAGCCAATTCCCTTGGCTGAGAAGCAACCCCACACATGAATGGTTTCTGGATGCTTTACAGTTGGCATGAGACAAGACTGGTGGTATCGCTCACCTTGTCTTCTCCGAACAAGCTGTTTTCCAGATGTTCCAAACATTCGGAAAGGGGATTCATCAGAGAAAATGACTTTACCCCAGTCCTCAGCAGTCCACTCCCTGTACCTTTGGCAGAATATCAGTCTGTCCCTGATGTTTTTTTCTGGAGAGAAGTGGCTTCTTTGCTGCCCTCCTTGACACCAGGCCTTGCTCCATGAGTCTCCGCCTCACAGTGTGTGCAGATGCACTCACACCTGCCTGCTGCCATTCCTGAGCAAGCTCTGCACTGCTGGTAGCCCGATTCCGAAGCTGAAACACTTTTTAGAGACGGTCCTGGCGCTTGCTGGTCTTTCTTGGGCGCCCTGGAGCCTTTTTGGCAACAATGGAACCTCTCTCCTTGAATTCCTTGATGATGCGATAGATTGTTGACTGAGGTGCAATCTCTCTAGCTGCGATACTCTTCCCTGTTAGGCCAGTTTTGTGCAGTGCAATGATGACTGCACGTGTTTCTTTAGAAATAACCATGGTTAACAGAAGAGAAACAATGATGCCAAGCACCAGCCTCCTTTTAAAGTGTCCAGTGGTGTGATTCTTACTTTATCATGACAGAATGATCTCCACCCCTGTCCTCATCAACATCCACACCTGTGTTAATGGAGCAATCATTGAAACGATGTTAGCTGGTCCTTTTAAGGCAGGCCTGCAATGAAGTTGAAATGTGTTTTGGGGGAAAAAGTTCATTTTCTAGGCAACTATTGACTTTGCAATTAATTGCTTTAAGCTGATCACTCTTTATAACATTCTGGAGTATATGCAAATTGCCATTATAAAACCTGATGCAGTAGACTTTGTAAAAATTAACATTTGTATCATTCTCAAAACTTTTGGCCATGACTGTACAGCTTAATTGCGGGGCGTAATTACGCCATGCAATTATGCCGTGTGAACTTAGCTTAACTCTAAGCTAATTACTTGCTCACAATTATTTCTTGTTTTCTGGAATCTTTTATTTACAGACATCTGGAGCTTCAATGGGGGCGCCCTCATTGGCAAATTTGTATGTTTCATGGTTTGAAGAGGTGTTTTTGTTTGCTAAGAATAATCCCTTTCTTCACAGTATACGCTGATATGGTCAATACATAGATGATATCATCATCATCATCTCGACGTTAAGTGTGTCAACCATAACAGCATTTTTTGAATGTTCACATATCAATTTGATTCTGATACTATTGCTTTTTAGATATGTCTCTATCCCAGAGCAATGGTCGTATTCACACTTGTACATATCGTAAGTCAGTTGCGGGTAATAGTATCTTGCGTGCAGATTCCTGCCACACTATCAGAGCAATCCTAACAGGAGAGCTCATTAGCGCTAAAAGAAATTGTTCACTCCTGAAAGTTATGAAAGGGAGAAACCAGCATTTATAGCATACTTTTGGATCGAGGATATAAAAAATCCTTGTTAGAATAAGCCTTGCAGAAGATGGATTTATCTCCTTAAGCCCCAGGCCTGAAAAGGCCTTAATGAGCAGCTAAATGTTTTAGTTTTTGCCTCCCTGCTTTTCAACAGTCATAACTATTTTACTTTTTTTAAGTGACGCAGTTGAATGAGGACTTGTTTTTATGCAGGAGAAGTTGTATTTTAAGGGGCATAAGCTTACAAATAAATTACTGCAGATTTTTTTTTAATTCTTTTAATTTTTTTTTTACACCATTCACATTACACACTAAATAACCTATTAGATGAATTCTACAGGTTATTATGGTCATGTAGATACTTCTATATGCAAAATAATTTTTTATTAAATTTTTTTTTTTATTTTATTATTAATTTATTTTTCTACACTTTTTTATGTTTTTTTTAAACTTTTTTTTAATCCCATTAAGGGATAACTATTTAACTTTTATTTTTTACACTTATTAATGTATTAGTATTTCTGTATGCTAATACATTACAATCTGTGTCAGTTTGGAAATGTATCCACCTTAAAGTGTTTGGTATTGAAAGGGTTCAAAAACCTGCACGGGGAGGTGATCACAGAAGAGCCCTTCTGAACATAGAGGGCTATTGGATACTTATGTTAGACACCATTTTCCCTAAAGGTCTAAATCATAGACATGATCTTATTTTAAATTATTGCATTTTTTGTTGTTGTTGTTTTTGTGTGGAGTTATTTTACTATATAAATGGTTATTTCAAATTAACGTGGAATCTATGATTAAGAACTTAGTCTGAAACGCGCAAGCTGAGGGAGTGGAGGCATTTGTTTTCACAATATCTTGTGACGTTTTACGTTGTTAAAACAATGGAAAATTATTTTTTTAGATTTTTGGGATTACAATAAGCTGTGGAGCTGCTGCTGAATCATATGCTTCATCTTAAGTTACATTTTTTTTTAATAATACCAATAAGATTTAAAACAAATGTGTGCCAATCAAGGAGATGATCACATTATCACCCAGCAAGAGACAGGTAAGACTAGAACTGGAATATTGTCAAATAATGTTTTAAATTAATATGACATTAATTATTCACTTTTAACTTGTGAAGCTGTATTAAACTTTTTCAGGTTTAAATTTTCATTTCTGTGGCAAAAATGTATCTTGTCCTATACAGGCATGAAGAATTCAGGTAAAACAATTCTAAATCTTCCTTAAGGCAAAAAGAACGCGAAGTGTGGAAATTTAAAAAAATTATATAGTAGAGAATCTAGATCGTTTGCATTGATATAGGTCTATTTGGTTAAGGTTCTTGAGCACTGATATGTACAAAGGACCTTTAGAAAAGCCTAATGTTGGTGCAAGGGCTGGTGCAAGGGCTGGGACATTCTTCCATGTTTTGATGCACCTGTCCACTACATTCAGATTAAAAGTAAGAGGTCTTTAATTTTTTTTTATTAAAGTCACACATATAAAGTAAGTTTAACTTTATGACTATGTATATAAAGTTCCACTCTCACATGATAGCTAAATCTTTAGATTATAGCTAAGTCTATACTCTAAAACTAAAAGCGTATTCAGGAAATCCAAGTTTATAGCAAATGATCTACAAGCCTCTCTAAATGATTATGATTTTGCCATTACACAAAACTGTTATGTCAATGTAAGGAGGAAGCATCAAATTTCTGCTGCCCTGATAAAATGGAAAAGCTCATACCAAATATTGTTTTTACCATTTCAGACACAGTATTTTGCTTCTATGTCCAGGATAGTCTGCTAGCAGTTTAGATTTTTGAGTGAATTTGTAGTAGTGGTTGTCGTTTTTCTTCTTTCTTAACTAAATTGAAGGTAGTACTAGCCTGCTCATACCTAGATTCTTCTTTATCTCTATTTCATTGCTGACTCTGTGGGCCAGTTCTCCCTATTCTTCTGCTTACACCCCCTGTCGGCAGTCAGAACATCAGTTGCACCACTGCCTGATATCACCATTCGGAGCTGCTGACATCCAGACAGTGATGTCAGGCAGTGGCACGTAACTGCAGCCAATTAGCCTGTGTTTGTTAAAAACAAGAATATTATTACAAAGATGGCTAGGATAGTCATGCATGATTTGAAGCCGAATAGAACTTCTAGCAAAACCATAGACAAGAATATAAGTAAATCAAAGAATGATTGCAATAAATTCTACCTACTGCAAGGAAAAAAAATGAAATGTAGACTTTAATTCCATGTTAATATGTTGGCAATACTTAATTTGGGGATGTCCTGTAAGAAAACTCTAAATGTATCAGTTGAAAGAGCTCTAGAAAAAGCTGAGCAATAGAAACCAAATGGTGATAGTCATTTATACAAAAGGGGATTATACTTGCTAATAATAGCATCAGATAACATATGTGTTTGTTTTTTTTAAAAGGGACATGTAATACAGGATCCCAGTATCTATGAATTAATAGAATTGGTTATTTTTTTTATTTTTTTTAAATATAGAAAAAGATTACAGGGTTACAAACTTTCTGACACCATTGTAGTACTGATAAACCAAATTATTGCATTCATATGAAATACATTTTGCATGTTTGCTCCATTCTGGTCGGAAAAGACAAAAAATACTTATGCTGTCACAACTGTAATAAGTTTAGAAACCTGGAAAAATGCATTTTCAGGTCTTTGAATTAAATTACATATGCTGAATACAAGCTAAGTAATATGTAAGTAAGATGTTTTATGAAACCAGAGACATTTTAAAGAAAATCTTCACCAGTCTCCTGTATCTGAGGCACAACCAAATGCTTTCCCTATTTACATGAGTGAATGACCGTTGATCTCTCTTGAGACAAGATCTCTCTCTCTCTCTTCTCTCTCTATCTTCTCTGCCCCATGTCCATTCATTGTCGTCTGCCCCCATGTCCCATTCATTCCATGTCTGCCCCCATGTCCCATTCATTCCATGTCTGCCCCCATGTCCCATTCATTCCATGTCTGCCCCCATGTCCCATTCATTCCATGTCTGCCCCCATGTCCCATTCATTCCATGTCTGCCCTCCAGCCATCATATGTCTGCCGCTCACCTGCGCTGCCACCCCGCCGTTCACCTGTGCTCCCGCTGCCGCCCCGCCGCTCATCTCCGCTGCCGCCCCGCCCGTCACCTCCGCTGCCGCCCCGCCGCTCACCTGCGCTCCCGCCGCCGCCGCCGCTCACCTGCGCTGCCGCCCCGCGTTCACTCCGCTGCCAGCTCCGCCGCTCACCTGCGCTGCCGCCCGCGTTCACCTGCGCTGCCGCCCCGCCGTTCACCTGCGCTGCCGCCCCGCCGCTCACCTCCGCTGCCGCCCCGCCGCTCACCTCCGCTGCCGCCCCGCCGTTCACCTGCGCTCCCGCTGCCGCCCCGCCGCTCATCTCCGCTGCCGCCCCGCCGTTCACCTGCGCTCCCGCCGCCGCCGCCGCTCACCTGCGCTCCATTGCCGCCGAGGCTCACCTGCGCTGCCGCCGCCAGCGATCCCCGTCCAGCCTCCCAGTGCTTTCAGGATGCAAAGCGCAGCTGTTACGTACCAGGAGTGTGGAGGCTTTTGGACAAGTGCCAAAAGGCGACTCCATTATCTCTATGGGCGTTCAGTTGCGTAAAACCGCAATAAGAATTGACATGTCAATTTTAAAGCGGATGCGAAAAGCGCAGTGCAGGAGAGCTCTCAAAAGCGCATCGCCGATTCCCGTGGAACAGCGATGCGCTTTTGCCATTCAACTCAATGTTAATCACACTGACAAATTGTTAGATCCGTTTGCGGATCCGTTAAAACGGATCCGCAAAACGGATCACAAAAACGCAGTGTGAACAAGCCCTAAGAGTTATATTTCAACTGCTCACATATAAACCTAAATAAAAACCACCAACACTCTTCATCAACTTTGATTTTGTGACAATGGCCTCCACTAGTTTTTTATTTTTAGAGATAAAACACAAACGTTTGGTTTGTGTTTTATCATAGAAATGATCACCATTTCAATACAAACATTATAATTAAACTTGATCAATGCTGCGTATTAGGCTATGTTCACACGGTGTATTTGCAGGGCATAATTACACCCCGCAATTACGCCGTGTGACCGGGGGGCGGGGCGGGAGCGGGGGACTGAGCAGGGGGCCTGCACTTCGCCGGCCCATAGACTTGAATTGCCAGCGGCGCGTATACGCCGCTAGTAATTCACATGTCAATTATCTCCCCGCCCGGCGGATTCGCCGGGCGGGGAGAGGAGACGTAATCCATAGTTCTCTATGAGAACTGTGAATTACCGTAATGAATGGGCCGTTTTCGGCCCGTAATTGGCGCACTTCGGCGCGTAATTACGGACCGAAATACGGCCCATTTTAAGCCGTGTGAACCTACCTTTATAGTTAAAAAAAATATTATATTTACGTTTTTGCCACGTAGTGTCAGAAGGGAGATTGAAACCGCTTGTAGAAATCCTCGATGGGAGGTCAGCTTCTGCGGGGGCTCCCTACCAGTAATTACAATTATCCCATTTCTTTAACCGAACTAAGTCCGGACGTAATTTTTCCAGGCCCCTTACGGCCTTTGAGAATCTGATGCTGTCCTCCTCAGGAGCGAGACACTCGCTATCAGGGATACACAAGATGCTCCTCTCTGTCCACTCTGCTTCGCTCCCCTCCTTTTGCCAACAATGGGAGACAGAATTAGGGACCTCTTTCCCACTGCCGCAATGGGAAAGGTGCTTTCAGCTCACACATAGGGCAGCTATCGCCTCCCGGCACCAGGAGACTTGCTATAAACTCTTGACTCGGTGGTACAGAGTCCCCTCAGTTTTACACCGTTGGTATCCATCGGTCCCAGATACCTGCTGGAGGTGTGGTAGCGAGGAGGGGACCCTGGCCCACGTTTGGTGGGGATGTTCCCTAATCAGGGGGTTTTGGATCTCGGTCCTTGAGGTGATTGGGGAAGTGACCGGAGTCTCCATACCCAATTCACCAGAGGCCTTGCTCCTCTTCATGTTTCCCATGCCGGTTGACAAGCTCAAGAAGTCTCTCCTTAGACACCTGCTACAGGCGGCCAAAACAGTGGTGCCGAGGAGGTGGAAATCAACTGTACCCCCATCCCTTGAGGACTGGTTTGCGGAGTATCAGTTTTTATTACAACGGATGGAGGAACTCATTGCTTTAACTCCCGAACAAGCACATACATTTAACAGAACTTGGGCCAACTGGCTTCTTTTCAAGAGTTCCCCGTTGTACCACGCCATCACCAGTTAACTGGTGTCCGTCCGTGGTGCCTGGCCTGTTCGCTGGCCTTGTGGGTGGGGGATAGGGACCCTTTCTCCCTCCCCTATCCTCCCCTCTCTGATTTTTTTTTTTTTCTCCTTTTTCCCCTGTCTGCCCTTGCATGTGTGACCCTTGTGTATATCCGGGTGTTTTTCTCTTATGATGTCTACCGCTCGGTAACGAATACTGGCTCCCATTCTCCACATCCATTGAATCCCATTTGATTTTTCATCTTTTGTGGTAGCCTTTGGTTATATTTTCTAGCTCACATATGTCAGCGGTGTTGATTTTTCTTATCTGTGTACACTTTGTATACTTATAGATGCATGTTGGACGCATTGTCCTTTTAGTTCTTCCTTCTTTGATGATATCTGAGTGTCTACAGATGTTATTGTTCATCAATAAACTTTTCATAATTTGAAAAAAAAAAATATTATATTTTCTGGATTTGTGACTGTATAGTATATCACTAACGAATCAGTCCCCAGATATAGTCTCTCATCATGTTCTGGTCATACTGTTCTTGGTAATGGCGCTCAGAATTAATTATGTCCTGGTCAAAGTGTTCGCCTTGCTCCTCTGAATAAGCTCCCATATTCTCTTTGAATTTATCAAGATGGGCATCAAGGATATGGACCTTGAGTGAAATCCTTCAGCCCATTGCAGCAGAGTTCTTTATTAGAATCTGTACCAGCTGTGCATAGTTTTCATCCTCTTTATTTCTTAAGAAACTGCAACAAAACTGTTCCAAGCAGTTTTTTGCTTTCTATGCAGCCTCTTGGAAGACTCACTGCACTCTATGATCGTCATGCATTGTGGTCTGACGAAAACACCAGCTTTGCCTCAGACAACTTAGTGGAAAGATCTTGAAAGCTATCAACTCCTTATTAAGAGCTATGACAAATTGTCTCATGAGCTCTAACTTGATGAGTAGTGGTGGCATCAGCACCTTGAAGGGTTCCACCAATGGTTCTCACTTTATGTTGTTCTTCCCCACAGAGAACTCTGTCCACTGAGGCCAGTCCTGCCTGTGGTAATGCGCCTGAGTGTCCAGGCTGTCACAAAGTATTTATAAATTGGTCACAGACATAACAAAATGCATCTGTCATATGTATGCAAGCTCTTAATGCCATCTAAATTAACTGTAGCTGTGTACACAAGTTCACTTACTCAGTAGAACAACAAATGAAATGGTTAGTTTAAAAGGAACCTGTCACATAGGGCAGCACAAGCTAGTGACAGACATGATGTTTTCAGTGCCTTGTCCCTTATTCTGTAAGATGCTGTAGTTTAGAGTATTTAATGCTCAAATCTGCAGTTTTCAGCCAGAAAAGAGTCCAGCTTATTCATTAGCAAGTGTTAGCCCGACCCACCCACAGCTAGCCCCGCCTACCTGACAGTTATTCATAGGTTTCTACCTATTTAAAGTAAAAGGTTAAATCAGCCGTGAGTTGATGGGGTTAACACCTGCTCATGAACAAGCTGGACTGTAAGATTTGAGAAGTAAATGCTCTGAGATGCTGCACCTTACAGAATAAGAGGCACAGCACTGGAAACAGCATGTCTGTCACTAGCCTGTGCTGTTCCCACCAAGGGTGGCATAAACTATGTGGTAGATTTCCTTTAAGATAACTGTGTTTATACTGCTATATACACTTCTGGACAGTTCTACAAACTTCTTAAAGGGGTTGTCTTACTACAAGGATTGTTTTTTATGCTAAAGATCTTGCAAAAAAAGTCACTTTGTACTGTATGTCTATTAGCAGTGTCCTACCTTTTCCTAGATATGGGCTGCATCAGCTCCTCAGGTTGCTATAGTTACAGACCTGTTTGATGTCTCCTGATAGGCTGCCAGCGTAGGTTGCTATAGCTACAAACCTGGTGTCCTCAGCAGCTCATTACAGCAGGCCAGTAGAAACCAGTAAAAGCGCCCCTGAATTCAAAAATAAAACCGAGAAAATAGGACTGATGTAAAATGAATCGATGTAGTGAGACAACCCCTTCAATTATTCTTACAGTTCCAGAAGCTTCTCAAAGTCTATTATCAGCACTGAATATTTAGAGAATATTCTTAAAAATAGATACATTTCAAAATATAATTGTGCTGACACAAAAGTAATATTTATGGGGACTATATGTCAAATTTTTACATAGTGTTATCAACTAAAATATCATCTGCTGAAATGCCTAATTGAAATGCTGAAAAGCGATTTATTACATGGTCAACAAGGGAAAATCTTTTGGAATAGAAAAATTATTATTATAATGATGATAATAATAATAATTTATGACCAATGTATGACAAGTTTACAGTAGGAACATTCCTTAAAATGTGTAAAAATCTCCAATTTTTACAGCTGTGATAAGATTTTAGGAATCTGCACTGCCTACTTCTGCGCAAAATTGTGCGTGGTGCACATATGCTCCAGTTTAATTTTTCATAAAATGGACACACAGATGCAGTTTAAATTCAGTACTTCATACTAGGTAAAGAGGTAGCAGCATACGGTCTATTGTATACTGTATATATGCCGGAATATATTGACAGCACATCTGAAACTACCCAGCAGTGCTTAAAGGTTTTGTCCACTGGGAATAATATTTCCTAAATAATATCTGTACCAAAGTGAAGCACTTTAGTAATGTACTTTCCTTACATTTCATTACATTTTCTATGGGCTTCCTGCAGTTCCGATGACAGGAAACTGAGTAGTTCTGTGCATCTCTGTACATAGGAGGCAGCTCTTTGACAAGCCCAGTAGTTTAACCAGTTCCTGACCAGGTAGTTCTCTTCCCTTCCTTTTTTTTTTTAGTAAACACAGGTTTGAATGCTATAAAACTTTTCTGCCCTCAGTTATTCTAATAACCTTTTTGCCTTTTTTACATGGTGCCCAAAGCTTTATCTTCATGAAACTTTTATATTAGATTTTTTTTAACAAGATCAGGAAAAAAAAACCTGTTCACTCTTTTTAATAGGCAAAAAGTTGAAACAAAATAAGTTATATATTGTGTCATTTTTTTCCGTTTCAGATATTTTTATATAGGTGATAAATAGTTTTAGGGTTGTAAGATTCAGCCTAAAAGTTGCAGTTTGGGCCAATATATTGATTTTTTTAAATTTTTTATTGCTTATTTTTATTGATTTTACATTCCGTGCACCCCATAAGTTAAGACAAAGATCTCTGGGGGTATTTTTAAATAACTTTCTTTGTTGCTGATTTCCACTGTAACTGGGGCTAATTTATTAGTCCAAGTTACAGCAAAAATACTGTCCCTTGAACTCACTGCAAATACCAGCAGTTACTGCAGTAACCTAGCCCCTTCAATCACATGACCATCAGAGCCGGGAAGCAAGAAGCCTGAAGGCTATCGGCTGATATGCATACACAGCACTTAATAAGCGCGGTCTATAAAGGAATCGGAAAGGCAGAGGCGATAAGCAACCATCCCTTACCTCGCTCTGGAGAGACTGGGTGCTGCTGATGGCTAGACACTCCACTCACCCAATTGGACAATCAGCATGCAACTGAGAACTTTGCATGAATGTTCCCGAATATCTGCACTATATACCGACAACCCAGATGTTGTCGTGACAAAGTTAAGTGACAAAGTAGCCTTTGAAGCCACACCTATCTGGTCCTGTCTCCCAAGGCTTTCACCATAAGAGAGGAGATGGTGGACGTGATGTTTTTCTGTTTTTTATTAGTATTAATAAAAGTTATGTTTTATAGTGGGATTCACTTTCTCAGTCTGTGAATTTTTGATTTGTGTCTAATCCCATTGTGTGTTATGTTTATATCCTATATGGTTCCAATCCATTCATTATATTGGCTGTAAAGTTCTTTGTTTGAGATGGTGGACTTGGAATGAAACTGACCACACCTATACAAAGAATGGGCAATAATCAGCAATTTTATTGGTGGTTGTGGTACCAACAGACTAACAAACTCCAAAAACACCACCACCTCAGAATATATGTAAATGCAATATATATATTTTATTGAATAAATTAAAATATACTAAAAGATCCCTACCTACACAAAAAATAAAGCACAGCAAAAAGAGAAAAATAAGTCAGCTCACCTGTGATGCAGGATGACCTATATCCAAAACACCGCACGTCCCCTGCTCCAGCAGCATGTATATAGACAATAGGAACGACTAAGGGCGCATTTGCCCGAAACGCGTCAGACCACATTACCAGGTGTTTCATTTTTTTGCTCTACCTTCTGAATATGCCTGTGATGGATATTGTTCTTTTATAATAACAAAATAAAGTGCTGTTTTTATTTTTACTGCCTGACCATCCATGTTACGCTGTCCCATCACCCTTTTTTCCTATTGACAAAAAATAAAGCACCTAATCCATGATCACAACATACAAAAACAACATAATATACAAATAATGCATAAACAGGTATAATAATACAGGAAGGGACAAAGCTAATAGCGAAACGTACGGCGGGGTTGAGCCCTGTCCATTGGTCTTTTTAAAGGTTCAGTATTTCTATTATGTATACTTTATTATTATGTAAAAGTTCATTTGATTATTATATATGCGTTCCTGTATTATTATACCTGTTTATGCATTATTTACATTGATTGGTATATTATGTTGTTTTTGTATGTTGTGATCATGGATAAGGTGCTTTATTTTTTATTTTTGTGTAGGTAGGGATCTTTTAGTATATTTTAATTGATTCATTCAAATTTATATATTTTATTTACATATATTCTGAGGTGGTGGTGTTTTTTGGAGTTTCTTGGAATGAAACTGGGAGGAGGGAAGATAGAGCACAGCAAAGGATCCTGGGACTAGCAGTTTTAAAGGGCAAAAAGCTTTTTAATGGGAAATGCTGCTCAGTTACAGAGAGGCTAGATACAGCACAGGATAAGCATAAGGATTTGTCTACACGGCACAGGAAAACAATCGTATCTTCGGCGCTTTATAATTTTTAAAAGCGCCGAAGATACGATCGTTCCTGCGGCCCCATAGGCGGTAATAGGAAAGAAGAGCTGCTGTCTTTCGGCAGCGGCGTATTATACAACATGTTGTATAATACGCCGGCGCTTCTCGTTTTGTTGCCGTCTTCCATACAAAAACAATTTGTATGGGCGACATCAGGAAAACGAGACACAGCCACGGATTTTGCACAAAGCATGACAAAAGCCGCGGTCCTGCATCGGAGAAAAAATGGCCGCTTTCAGGCCGTTTTTTGTCCGGTGCAGTGTAGACATAACCTAAATTAGACAGCTGAATTAAGACAAGCAGTTTTAGATTTTTTTGTTTTCAACAGACAAGTCCTTTAATAATTACAATTGATACAGAGATCACCATAATCTTTGTATGAGTTACACAATGATCACCTTGTAACAAGAGTCATAAATTGTACTTAATACTAACTTGATTTGGGCACATTAAATCTGAGATCTGAGACAAAGGATACTCAGGCAATGGGAGAGGGTCTTTTCCCCATTGGTGAACCATGTGCCGTATATTATAGTATATCATGCACCATAATATTCACTACTATAGAGGTCCATGCGTTTTGCTTACACGTTGGCTGTATGGCAGATATATCATGTGTGCTGAACCTTTTTGCTACTCCCCACACCTAATTTCAGTGCAGTGCTGTATCCTGTTGACTGATTACAGCCCTCCTCAACAGCCAACCAGGCACTTCTCTTCCAGCCCTGGTGTCTGGCTTAGACTTCTAGCTCCAGAAATTGATGGCAGGACCAGTGCCCTATTTAAAGGGGCCTTATCCTATTGTGTTTTGTTTGTTACTGTCTACCCATCTCCTTGCTTGTTACTCCGCATTACTCTTGTAGGGTACAGGAGTTGTACCCTACTAAATTTACCCGCTCTTGTTGTAAATGCATCTTTGATATTTTCACTATTTGAACATTACCCGAACTCTGAAATATGTCAATGTGGTGGATGTTACTGTCAAGATCGGATATTATGCTGATCTCATAAGGTTTGTTGAAGGATTACCTGATTGGAAAGCTCACATCAGGAGAGGTTACCTAGAAAACAAGGGTGGGGCCCAAAGTCTATAAGGGTATGTTTACATGGCATGTTGAATCCCTCTTTGGATCCGAAAAACGGATCCAAATGTGCTGTGTAAATCGCATTCAAAACGCATCCAACACGCTGGTGCGTGATTGGATGTGTTTTTGCTACAGCAGGAACGCACCCTATAGTTTTAAATAGGGCGCCTGCTATGTAAAATGGATCAAGAATTGACATGACAATTCTCTAAACAGATCCGAAAGACGCATCACAAAGACACATCACAAAGACACATGTAAACATTGCCTGATCACTTGTCTGAACACCAATGCGTGTTTTACATTGAAAGCAATGTAAAACACCCTGCACATTGTTAGATGCGTGTTTGGGTCTGATTAGGGTCCAAAACACAGACCCAAATATGCATCTAAAAACGGATTCAACACGCCATGTGAATATACCCTAAATATGAGTCTCATTGGCAGTTAGGCAATTCGTTAGGTAACTAAATCAGTGATATTAATCAATTCCTGGTTTACAGCCGACCAATGAACCAGAGGACATCTTATTCTACTCCTTGCCACAGAGATCATCTTTAATGAAGCTGACCAAGTTTAAAAGCAGAAATTAGAACAATTCTAGTAGTCAAAGGAGATAGCATATTTGTCAGGTTATTCAGTTCCTGTAGGCCTCACGCTTGTTGGTGTCCAGTAAATGCTTCTGGCCTGGCCCAACACCTATACAGTATAGAAGAGATTACTCCAGATTGCCTTGGATTTAAAAAGGATTCCTTGTTTGAATAGTATGGATATTATCTGACTTTTATAGAAGCTAGTCCTGTTGCTGCGAGCTATTCACGCGTTGTAGGAAACTGAAGTTTTGTGAACGGAATAGACTCTGCTGTGTAAAACCTTGCTTGGAGTAAAATATTTGTATATGCTTCAACCGCAGTCTCCTGCCTCTTTATCTCTATCTTACACCATGGGCATCTCGCAACCCATCATAGACATTTGAGGAACACATCACCATTAGAGAGTGCCCCAGGGGAACTTTGGAGGAACGCTACGCACTCCGCAAGCAGACCCCCTCTTCAGTGTAAGGGTATGTTCACACGGCGTAATTGCGGCGCATACAGCATGCGCCACAATACGGCGGGTGTTTTGGGAGTCGCGCTGATTAGCGCATATTCCCAAAGGACAGAGGGGCCGGCAGCCCACCAGCCCCATTGACATGCATTACTCGCAGGGTGTAATTGACGTGTCACTTATCTCCCCGCGCGTACAGTACAATCGTATTGTACATGCGTGGGGACGAGGCGTAATCCATAGTTCTCTAGGAATACTATGGATTGCCGTAATTGCGGTGCGCATCTCACCGCATATTAAGCACAAATGTGTGGCAAAATGCAAGCCGAATTTACGCCGTGAAAATATCCTAACGGTGCCAAGGGAAGCAAGAGAGGATTGGGCACCTAGCCACAATGACACAGAACTACCACTCCCATCTTCTCCTCTGTATTCCTGGTTCGTTACACTGTTGACTATGCTTATTCCTGAGTCTAACCTTAGTTTTGTCCCTGACTTTTTTCCTTCCTTGACCTTTGGAGTTTCTACCTGTTGTCCAGCTTCTAGCTTTGACACCTTGTTACATTAGTTTAAAGCCCTTTACAATGTTTTTCATTATCTTCAGCAAAAGCAAACAACTCACAATGTCACTTAACAATTGACAAATATAATGTCTCAAAACAGATAAAGTAACAGATAGAAAGTCTTAAGGGCATGTCCTCACGGCAAGGGTTTTCGGCCGGTTTTTCAGCTGGTTTGCGGTTTTTCAGACCGCCCTGAAAAACGGCCCGAAAATGAGCAAATTGTGCTCTATGCAAAACCTGTGCAGCAGTCCCCACTGCACAGGTTTTGCCGTCGGACGGTTTTGCCGCCAACATTGTAGAAGCACAATCTCCGTCCGTTTCCGACGAAAGATGTGTTCTCAATGAGGGGGGGAGGCTGTTCTCCGCTCATCGCGAAAAGCCGTCCCCCCCGCGGCCGTGGGCGATGGGCGCAAAACAGGACAATACCGGCCGGTTATTTGTCTGTGCGGTAAAACGCGCCTAAGCATCCAGCAGTACATGACAATTAAAAAATGTAACCAAATGTTGTAGGTCTCTGATGTCTCCAGAACAAGTTCCAGAATTAGTTGCATCTAGTATGGCAAATACAATTTAATGTCTCAAAACAGATAAAGTAATGCTTGACTGAGATAGAAAGTCCAAGACATCCAGCAGTACATGACAATTAAAAAATGTAACCAAATGTTGCAGGTTTCTGATGTCTCCAGAACAAGTTCCAGAATTAGTTGCATCTAGAATGCCAAATACAATCTAACCGTAAAAAACGTGGAGAAGCAATACAAACAATCTAGAAACATAAATGATACACCACTCTTTTTACAAAGAAAACCAAAATCACATCTCTGATTCATATCTGTCTCTAGAATCCCGCTCCTCCCTCCGAGCACAATACGCACTGATCACAAGGAAGAAAGGAACTGCCCCTCCAGTATGACAGGCCAGTGACATGTATGCCCCCCCTACCAAATTCATGTCTTAGGCTCTACAAACTCCATGCAGCAGTTAAAGGGGTGTTTTCCAGGCCCTAACATTGCTTGTTTGTCTGTCGGGGTATGAGTAGAAATAGAAGAGAAGCCTCATACTTACCTCCCGGATGCTCCCATCCACTCCCGTGTGCTGGTCCGTTCAACCTGGAAGTAAGCAGTAAACGTCCATCATATACATGACAGCTGGAGCCAATCACAGGCCACAACATCACATGTACGTGACCTCTGTGGCTTGTAATTGGCTGCGGCTATCAGGTGAATGAAGACCTTTCACTGCTTCAGCCTGGATGAATGGACCGGCAGCCGGGAGGCTTGTCTTCTATTTCTACTCATGCCACAACAGACAAACGTGTAATGTTGGGGCCCAGAATAACCCTTTAAGGATGGAGACCAGGTCATCCCTTAGACTTTTGCAAACCCAAGTAAGCCACCCCGGGGTTACAGCCCCAAAAAATCAAAAATTTTCGGGCAATATTAGAACACTCATATCCTCATGTTGATAGGGCAGATATAAATGATCTAATATAAAAGATCGTCACTTACATTATTCTTCCAGTTTTCTGTTAATAGTATTGTAGTAGATTTCATTTCTGTCCTTTGCGGCTGGAAAATTGGAGAAAAACCACATTTTCTAAGCTTGTATTTTTCTTCACTAATAAAGTCTGGAACACAGAAGGGTCTTTCTATCTGTGCATCTGGTAGCAATCACTTTGGGGAATTGTGTTAACTCTAGAGGTGACCGCTTTCTTCAATTTCTGTACAGTAAATCACTGTGGTGGCAGAGGACATTGTATTGTCATTGCACAACCCTTGTACTGTGGATGTTAAATGATCCAGAATATTGGTAATTAATTGAAGACAGGAAATATTCTCAAAAAAATTTTAAAGGGCTCCAACTGATAGATTTTCCCAGTTTGCTTATGAGGAAAATTCTATTTTCCATGTCCAGACAGGAGGGGGTCTTGTGGCTCCTGGAAAAGGACATAGACTAATAATATCTCCCTAGTTTTAAACTTGATTGACTTGAGTCATATAAATGGAGTTTCAGCAAACATAAACATTTTGTTATTCTACATAGACTTTTTAATGTTTCCGCCCTTTAAAAACCTTTTTTCATTGGGGTTTCCTATGGAGTGAAATGTGGGGGGCAGTAGATGTTATGGGGTAGTAGATGCTAAGGTCCAATTTCTGAGGGGCCCAAAAACCTTTTTGCCCTAAAAAGGGTTCCCAGATTACAATGAGAGGAGGTGGGTATCCTGGTAATTTTTTTTATCGAGGTCCAGGAGGCAGGTTACGCCTCCCCACTGTGAAAAAAAATTTTTTCCCCGGGATTTCAAAAGGTCAATATGCAAATTTTGGAATGTCCAAAATCTTTAATGATACTGAAAACAAAAAAATGGGATTCATAGAATACTGAAAATTTTAGTAAAGTAGGTACATAAAAAACCAGTCCCTTTTGTGTGCAATTTTTTTTTTGTAAGAGGGGAGTATGCCTCCCCTCTCAAATAAAAAAACTTAAAGGGGTTATGAATGTTCCTGATGTTTAGGTTAGGGCTACTTGAAATCAAATTTAAATGACTTTTTTATTTATTAGAAGGACAAAAACATAACACAGGTTTTTGAAAATGTTCTAAATTTTTTTCCCCCTACAAAATATTTAAAAATTGCTTTTGTGACTATATTTATTTGTACTTTAATTTCCAAAAAAAAGCTTCAAGTACAAACTTCTTTCGGGAACTCCCAAATACCCACAAATGGAACCAAATTCAGATTTAACTCAGACTCACACACTGCTTCTGTTATTCAATTCCCTAGACCTAAACTTACCAGGCCCAACCTCCCGGGGTACTTCAGGTTTCTTTTCAAAGCAGAAAAACTGCTTGACCTAGTTTTAGGGCCTTACACAGGTTGTTACCAGGTATGAAACTAAATTCCCCAACAACATAGTTTTGGTTCCCTGCTACCGGGGTACCCCCACCAAATTTTGACCTTTGAGACAGCCAAACCATGCCCCACCCTATACATATTCAAAAAGAGAAAAACAAACTAATTGTCTTAGCAAAGAATTTGTCCATTCAAAGAAACATAATACAATTTTGGGACTGGGGTTTTAGCCCACAGAGGAATTATTCTTGTGGTTGCCATTTCATTATATAGAAGTAATGCAAGACACCCACAATTGGGTGTAAACTGATTTATTGTTGCACAATACAGGGGCATAGTAAAGATCATGGCACTGGTGCAAAATTCTGTTAAATTATAATATACACTTTCCTTTTAAAATGCATTTTTTTAACACTGTGCCCAAAAATTTAAAATTCTAGACCCACTGTGCCTGGGGATATTTTTTTATTACATAAATACCCAAGAAATAAATAATATAACACAAAATATCCCCTAAATTAATTAAATAACCTGTACCCTCAAAAATCACTTACATTACACACGACCCCCAGAATTCAATATTACCAGGGTACCCTTGGGGTAGTTCACACGGTATTGGGGGCGTATGAATGTGCTGCAATACCCGGTTTTTTTGGAAAGCACGCCTGATCACGAGAACTTCCAAAGCATGGCCCCATTTATTTGATTGCAGCGGCACGTAACAATTGACATGTCACTTTTCCCCCGGCGTACAATAGATTATTGACGCCGGGGAAGATGAGGGTAATTCAAGTTCTCATAAGATATGAGTTTCCTTTAAAGCGGCACGCATTTCACCGGTAATAGAGCCAAATACGCTGCGAAATCTGCGCCCTAATTAGGCCGTGTGAACATACCCCTTAAAAAAAATTAAAACATACTGTACACTCAGAATTAAAATTTTTCATACTGCCCCACGAAACTAAAAACAAAACAAACTCCCTAAAAAAATTTATTACATGATATACCCCCCTGAAACAAATTAGCACTACCTCGGTACCCTTGAAATTAATGTTACAACGGTTACCTGAAATTAATTTTAAAACAAAGTGTCCCTGATATTATTATAATATACCTGTACCCCCTTGAATAAATTATGTTATGTATAAAGAGTTAATCCCGCTGCCTAGGCGTTCAGTCCCAATAATCCTTGGAGCAATTTTCAAAGTAAAAATATGTGGGGTGATTTTTGCGTACATCAATTAAATGTTCACTTTGCCTTTGGGTTCTTTTTTTCCCATGGATTTATCAATCATTGTTCAAGATCCCTTAAGAAAGAGACCTTTCCCCTTTTTCAGAATCAGGGTGCAAAAGGGGTATGACATCTGTATTACTGTATTTACATCTCTTTTGCCCCTTCATTTTGGGAATTTTTTTTTTTTTGTGGGTGAAACTGGAAAAAAAGGGGTTTTAAATAGACCCAAAATCGTGCCGAGTGTGACCCTAAGACACTTAAAGAGCCCCATTCACCTTTTTTCGGCTTACTTGATGGGGATTCATCAGGATACCCCCAAAGAAATTACCCGACTAATACCAGGCTGGGGGTGAGGAGGGGCATGTGAATAAAAAAAGGTTGATATAATGGGCCTCTTATGAAAACTTCTAGCCCGAAAAGAATCCTTGTTGTCCATTGCAACCAATCAAGGCTCAGCTTTTATTTTTTAGGCACTATATGAAATGAAAGCTGGTTAATTGGGTTTCTATGGGCAACAAAGACCATTTCTAGACAGTTTTTATACACAAGGCCCATTCTTTTTGGGGGTTGGTTTGCTCTATTTTAATCCCTTACCCGCATTGGGTGTATGAATGTCCTAATGTGGTAAGCGGCTTTGTGCGGGATCCAGTGGGTCCCCACATACCTCCGGGTGTTACTGCCAATTGCAGCTCACACTCAGGGTTAAGCAAGAGGGGGCCAACCACTTTTAACCCCTAGATTTCTGTGGCCATCTCAATCGTTCCTCACCTCGATTGGGGCGCCTGCGGCAAAATCGCAGGGTCCAGATTGCTTAATATTGCAGCTTGAAGCCTTGTGAAGGCTTCTATCACTGCCGTTTTCTATGCTCTAGGCAAGAAGTAGTAAATTCTCCATCTTGGTACACCCTAATGTTTGTTATATAATTCAAAATTTCGCCCCCCATTTGGGAAAACCCCTAGGGGGGACTCAAAGTTAAAGTTAAAAAATAAAAATGTTTTTACATTTAAAAATAATATTAAGGGGAAAAAATTGAAAAAATGTCTTGGTTAAACTTTTTTTGTTGCCCATAGCAACCAACGCGTTCCCCTTTCATTTCATATAGTGTTAAGAAAGAAAGGGGGGCCCTGATTGGGTTTCTATGGGTAAAAAGAAAAGTCTTAGATCAAGACAGTTTTCAGACATGTCCCCCTAAATGTTCAAATCACACCCCTTTTGCGATTTCACAAACAAAAAAAATAAAATAATAAAAAAGTTACACATATTTGGTTTTGCCATGTCTGAAAAAGTTTGATCTATCAAAATATAACATCATTTATCCCGTACGCTGAACACCATAAAAGAAAAAAAAATCCAAAAGCCAAACTTGCAGTTTTTTCAGGTCCCACAAAAATTGGAATAAATTTAATCAAAAAAGTCATATGTATTCCAAACTGGTAGCAATAAAAAGTATACTTCAGCCCGCAAAAAATTCAGCCTCAGTCACGTCCGTAGGTGTTAGTACAAAAAAGTTATTGGTCACATAAAATGTCGCCACGGCGAAAATTTCAGGAATAGGAAATGTTTGGAATTTTTTTACAGTACCGAGACATAAGGGAAACCCTACATGTTTGGGATTGGCGGATGCGTATCAACCTGTAGAATACAGATAACACATCAGTCATACCCAAGATTGAACGCCTAAAAGTAAAACACCCGCAAACATGGCAAACCCCCACCCCCACAATTTTTTTCCGCTTTCCCAGTATATCCTATAGTACGATGAATGATACCACTAGAAAGTACATCTTGTCCCACAAAATAAAAGCCCTCATATGTCTATGTAGATGGAAAACTAAAAAAGTTATGGCTCTGGGAAGGTGAGGAGGGAAAAATGAACGTAAAAAAATAGGGTTTGTTATGGCATTAAGGGGTTAAACATATATGTATCTACTGGACACAAAGCATGGCAGGCCACGTCTCTGTGTCGGTTAAAAATACCTTATACATTGAGGAAATAGAGCACGAGTAGTCCAAAAGAGAAAAGGTTTACCCTATAGATTCATATGACTCTGCCAGGTTTACCTTTTTCAACATATCCTGATGGATATCTCTTGTGGTGGCCAAAAACTTAACACTTAACACTTTTCTGACCAAAAAAGTGTCAGGAGCCAAAGCCGAATCCATTCTGATGTTGCTTTTCCCTACCACAGGTTCATCAACAGGATGTGTGTCATGATAAACTTGGCACACACTGCCCTGTTCAGAGGGATTGATGCACCATTCGTATGATGAGACAGTAATCATAAATCTTTCCTAATGTGTTTTCACTCAAACTAATTTCTACAAGACATATTTTACAAGTAGCTGGAAAAAAAATGTTGATGCGCAACACACAAGAGATGTTTTATTTAATGGGTAGTCATATGTTAGTTTTCTCTCTGCAAAAGTGCTCTGTCCTAATGAAATCCAGGAGCAAATAATTTGTCGTTTGTTCCGCCCTCCCCCACTGTTTTAACTTTCAGTAGTTCCAACTAAAACAGTATTTTGCATAAAATATTGCAAGTGTGTAATAAACTCCAGTAACAATATTTGAACTAAGATATTCTTTACAGCATGTGGCAATGTTTAATTATTAATATGAAATTTAAAAAAACAGTGCAGGAGCCCTAATAACAACAAGTCACTCATGGATTTTCTGATTTTAGCAAACAAATGTTATTTTTTGCTTCATAAAAAATTATACAAGCGAGCTGTGCCCTTATGTGATCATCATATTACTAGAGCTGCTGATTATTATTTCGGGAAGCGATCAATTAGGGTTCTCTTTGAAGGGCTAAAAGCAAAATGTTGAGAACCATAATATTATATTACATACAAATTACATTGGAATATTGTATAACAATAATAAACAACTGCCCTTTATTTACTAAAATCAGAAGTCCGGTAAGTTATTAAAACCCTAAAAAGGGTGGCCTATTCTTTCAATAAAAGTGCTAAAAGTAAAAAAAAGTTAACCCTACACTCTCCTTCTCTGCTCTCCCGTGTCAGCTCCTCACACAACCGTTTCCAAGACTTCTCTCGTGCTTCCCCCATATTCTGGAACTCATTACCCCAACACATCAGACTCTCCTCCACTTTTACTAACCTCAAAAGCAACCTGAAAACCCATCTCTTCAGGATAGCCTATAGCCTACAATAACCCTGCTGCCACTACTCTACCCTACAAACATGTCTGCCCCTCACCTTCTGTCTCTTTCCCCCTTCCTTGTAGATTGTAAACCTTTGCGGGCAGGGTCCTCTCTCCCTCTGTACCTACTGTTAGTCACATATTGTCAACATTGTACTTGTTTGACTTATGTTATGTATGTAACCCCCTCGAATGTACAGCACCCTGGAACTAAGAGTGCTCTAAAATAAATAATAATAATCTGCTGAATTCCAGCAATGCTGCTTCCAGTGCTCCATAACCGTGAAATCACACTCATCAGCCACATGATGCCGCAGCCGATCACTGGCCTCAGTCAGCAGTCATGTGACATTCCCAAAGAAAGTGGCCCATGGAGACCGTTTGATTATCTGCAACATCACATGACTAGTAAGTGTGATTTCATTGGTGAGGAGCACTGGGAGCAGTGGAGGTGCTGGAATGGAGCAGGTTTCAAAAGTGAGTTAACATTTTTTTTTCTATTTTACTCCTTTCCCGACCACCAGTTATTTTTTTGCTTTATAGCTTATGCAACTGGCCTGTGCACCCTGTAAGACCTGATTGACATCACATTTTGGATCCAAGTTACCTCTATCCATCAGTATTCCTTGAATAAGGTATGCTGAAATATTCCACGGTGGAGCCAGATGTGACTATAGGACAAAATATTTGCCCTATTTCACATTTGTATATGTTGTGGGTGCCAGACACATAAGTGTGGTAGACCGTGTTTTAGTGTCTGACTCAGAAGCATATGCTGATGAGAAATCAGTTACCAATCAGCCATACTCTTCAGTAATACAGCACTAACTGATTTATGTACCCTCAGTTTGATGCTGATTAGTTTTGTGTTTTGAGACACAATGGCTCACAGATAATCATCACCGGCAGTCCCAGGTTACGAACAGGATAGGGACTGCAGGTTTGTTCTTAAGTTGAATTTGTACAGTATGTAAGTGGAAAAAAGCATATTTATTAAATGTAACTCCAGCACAAAAGGTTTTTTTTAAGTTTTGGATAGTACAGGGAAGGGTTTTACATTTTCTTTTGCTGTCTTGTGCCCCTGTTCAGAAGATTTAACCTCATTTTCACCTCATGTGCTGCTGTGGCATGCTGGAACTTGTCGTTCCACAGCTACTTTCTGCTGTGGAACATGGAACTACAAGTGCAAGCATGCCATACAAGTCTCCATTTATAACTCGTGGACAGATGTAAGTCGGAACGATGTAAGTCGGGGACTGCCTGTATATAGTTTGTTACATTTAAATAGTTTTTTTTTTTCATTTGATAACCCCTTTCTGTTCATACTAATATATCAAGTTAACCAAGATTAGGCTCTCTACTGAGGCAACAGACATTTTGCTACAGCTGAAAACAGTTTCTCTAATTATATCTTCTGTTTGTACAACTCCCTAGAATCAGCTTGGACATTTTTTTAATAACTAATAACCACATTAAGAATATTTCTCTAATAGAGAAAAGGAAATGTGGAAAGCTTCCCATTATTCCTTTCTATGAATAGAATAGTGGTGGAAGAACATGCTGTAAGGTAATTCCCTCTAGTTGGCTATTTTTAGTAGTAGACTAAAGTTTAGGGATGATTTT